>JAJMDO010000015.1:0-160184 GCA_030573635.1 Blastobotrys ciferrii | reverse complement strand
TGTTCATTTCTTTCTATTCGTTGGAGCCTCGCAGAGCCACGGGGGTGCAGGGGGCTGGCCCCCTGCAAATCCCTAACCCAAGTGTTTTCCTGGGGGCACGCCCCCAGACCCCCGGGGCTCGCTTCGCTCGAGGTTATGGGTAGTGTTCAGTTTATCTATTCGGTGGAGCCTCGCAGAGCCACGGGGGTGCAGGGGGCTGGCCCCCTGCAAAACCTAACCCAGTTGTAGTTTTTCTGGGGGCACGCCCCGAGACCCCCTGGGCTCGCTTCGCTCGAAATTTATGGGTATTGTTTAGTTCCTTCTGTTCGTTCAAGTCTCGCAGAGCCACGGAGGTGCAGGGGGCTGGCCCCCTGCAAACCTACCCCACTGGCAGTAGGTTCCGTCTGAGCCCCTTCTACTGCTTGGAGCTTCGCAGGGCTAATGTTTTTGATTCTTTCTTTAAAAAGAACAATAAAAGGAGGCGAGTTTTCTGCTTCAGACCACAATGGGCCGGCTTTGCACAACGGATAGAAAGAATGGAACATTACCCATAGCCTCGAGCGAAGCGAGCCCAGGGGGTCTGGGGGCGTGCCTCCAGAAAACGTTCTAGGTTAGGATTTGCAGGGGGCAGCGCCCTGCCCCCCTGTGGCTCTGCCAGGCTTCAACGAATAGAGAATGAAACACTACTCATAGCTTCGAGCGAAGCGAGCCCAGGGGGTCTGGGGCGTGCCCCCAGAAAACCACTACTCGGCTACTGTGAGCAGTGAGGTGTTGATGGATGGTTTACAGTAGGTACAAGAATCTGATATTATACGACGTACACTTGTTCTGGTGTCCGGGGACGGTGGCGAGTGAGTGCGGATAATAGCAGATTTCAGTACTACCGAAAAGCCATGCAGTCACCATCTGGAAGAGAGAGGGGGAAGGAGGAGGAGAAGAAGCGGTAGTCGTGGCTTGTGAGCTAAAGAAATGGTGCTTGTCCCTAGATCTAATGACATCTGAGGCTATTTACTATACAACGTACACTTGAATGGATGTCCGAGGACTGCGGCGAGTGAGTGTGTACAATAAATAACCCTGGGTATCACTGAGAAGCTAGGAATACGCTCATTTCTGCTCAGTGGAGAAAGAAAAATCATGGGAAATCGACCCTTATTTATACTTTTTTTCGCCACCCTTGCTTACGTCATCAACCCCTTCAACCTATACCTTTAATTACCTTCCACTCCCTTCCGTTACCTTATACTAACTCTAATAAACTACTTATGGATTCATTATACCCGATTACAAGCCCCCCATTCCTCTGCAAACGCCGTTCTTCCTCTAGAAAAGAAACATAGTAGTGTGTTTCTGGACTCGCGCACAGTGCCCAGGTTCTACTAAGAAACATAGTAGTGTATTTCTGGGGGCATGCCCTCAGACCCCCTGGGCTCGCTTCGCTCGAGGTTATGGGCCGCATATTGTTCTTTCTATTCGTCGGAGCCTCGCAGAGCCTGCCCTGCAAACCTAACCCAGAACTGGTTTTCTGGGGGCATGCCCCCAGACCCCCTGGGCTCGCTTCGCTCGAGGTTATGGGTAGTGTTGTTTTCTTTCTATTCGTTGAAGCCTCGCAGAGTCACGGGGGTGCAGGGGGCTAGCCCCCTGCAAACCTAGCCCAGAACTGGTTTTCTGGGAGGCATGCCCCCAGACCCCCTGGGCTCGCTTCGCTCGAGGTTATGGGTAGTGTTAGCCCCCTGCAAAACCTAACTCAGCTGTAGTTTTTCTGGGGGCAAGGCCCCAGGCCCCCTGGGATCGCTTCCCTCGAGGTTATAGGTAGTGTTATATTCTTTCTATTCGTTGAAGCCTCGCAGAGCCACGGGGGTGCAGGGGGCTAGCCCCCTGCAAACCTAACCCAGGAGTGTGCACCTTCATATATGTTTGGACAAACAGAGCAGTAGGTAACATCCCAGTGGGTTCATTATATGACGTGTTCGCACGCATTATTTACATACATATACTATTTCTTATCTGTTCGACTCCTGATATATTGTTTTCACTATAAACAGTGTTTTATTGTAGTGTGGGACGATTTAGGAAAATAACAGATAGAATAGACAATAGCGCTAGAACTAACGAGTTCAAAACAACATAATAATTATTTTGATCGTCTTTTGACTTTGGTGTATTAGTCGATTGAGTAAGGTTAAGACAAACGTTAGACATGCTTAACCTAGCTGAGAGCGACACCGTTGGTGCAAGCGGGTGGTCTTCTCAGGGGGCTGGTGGTTCTGATATTCCTCCGGGTGCCAGTGAGCCTGAGGGTAACGGAGTCTCATCCCAGGGAGAGCAATCTTTGTATTATGCTCCCGCCTCAGAGTTGGCACGGGACAGAGTTGTTGCTGGGGAAGAACCAGAGCTGAGGGAAGCTGATACGGAAAGTCAGCATTATTGGACTGAGAACGCTAATCTTCGGAACCATTTGCTCAGGAACATAGGTAAACCGGGCAAACCAGCTTTCAGGGATCTTGTTCCCCGTTTCTTAGCGGTCGCTTATCGCGCTGAGGACGAAATCAAGCGGATGAGGGATGAGCAGGCTAAGATTTGTGAATTGTACAGGCAAGCCACAGAGGATCAGGTTGAGAGGGCACGAATCGCACAAAAGGAAGCTGAACGTGCTCGCCAGTATGCGGAAATGAAAGCTTCCAATCTCGAGAGGTGTCTCAGATCACATGACTCGCGTATCTCTGAGATTGAAACTAAGCTCAGAACGTCTGTAGTGAAGGAAGAACACTCACCAGAGCCCGAGAAACCTAAGAGTGAGTCGCACGTGGACGTTACCAAGGATGAGAAACCAGTCAATAAGACCTCAAATTTTGGTGAAATGGTTAGTTATGCGTCCAAAATTACGTGGCTTCCACCTGATATTCACAACGAGAATTACATGCGTAAACACTATCCGGATTATTTGAATAAGAAGCTCAACAACAAAGCTCCGCCGGATATTAAAGATGTCGGCAGAATTACATCGATTCATGTGGATTTTGAGAAGTATTTGTTTGATCTGCAGTGTCGTCTTATCACCAGGAAGGTTGGCTACTACAATTGGCATTTGGTTTTGGCAAATCTCGTCGATTATGAATCGCTTCCTGAGCTGTACGAGCAACTTTGCGGTGTCACCAATTGGGGTGACGCTTGTCTTGTTTGTTTGAATCAGAGTCCACTCCCTCCGTACGAGTTGTACTACAATCGAATGGAGCGTCTTTTGCATACTTTTCCGAAGGAAGGTGAGACTTTTAAGACCTTTAGGTATCGTTATACAACGAATGCAAGAGGTATGGAGGAGTTTTGTCCGCCTTATCTTCAACGCATGTTTCTTGATACGACTCTGAGTCGATATTCGTCTCTCAGAGAGAAGGTCCGGGTGATGCACGAGGAGGAGGCTGCAGCATATAATTCTAACGGTCGTGTACCATCCATAAGTGAGCATTTGGATAACTTAGAGGTAGCTATTGGGGCTTGGTATGTCTTTCCAAAGACGCCTGTGTTGTCCCCTTTGGAGGATGCAATTATTGGTCAAGGATATTCCGCTTATCCTCGTCGTCCAGGCACTACTGTCCTTAACAATGTGCAGGCTTCTCCGTCAGCAGGTGGGGAATTTTGGTGATGCTAATGACGATGATGAGTTGTATGCGGTACGCTCACAACCGCCCGCGAATCTTCAACAGTCTCGCACTAATGGTTCTTCTGCGCCACCTAGCCGCTTGGGCAATCAATCGAAGCCACCGCTTCGTCAGGCTAGTACATCTTGCGAAATTTGTGGAAAAGATGATCATTCAGTTCTTCAATGTTACACTTTGGAACGTGCAGTCTCGGATCAGTTAGGAATCAACTCCGATGGCACTAAGTAGTCCTCCTCTGGATTGAATAATTTAGATGCCGATGGAGGAGAATTTTAGTGAGCTCCACTTGGTTACGGGAACTTTTCAAGGAGAAATCAGTTGGTTGGAGCCAGGTTTTTCGTCTTTTTAACGGATCCTAGGGTTCGTGAGGAAGTTAACTCCACTGTATCTCTTTCCTGTTATCAGTGAAGATAGTTCTCACGCCAACCATCTCGCTATATTCGCCGATCAAGAGGAAGGAAACACATAAAACGAACAAACAAAAACGCATAAAAAAAAGGAAAACACAAAAGCCAAAAACAACAACTCAATTGAGATCGATCATTACCTCGCCGCTCTTGACGTCAATTCCGATATGAAGGGCCTTTATCACTTCGACCTCAATTCCATTCGCCAAACTCGTCCTGCCACTCGCAACGCCAAGTCTTTTAAGGGCCTTGCTGTGAAAGATAGTGAGGATACACCTGCTGAAATGACGGATACTGGTCATGCTGATATGACGTTGGTTGATAGGCTGTCACTTTTAAGTTGGCACGATGTGGAGGCTATGGCAACATATCTTGAAACTGCCAAGAATCTTCCAACTCGTCTTTATCTTGTGTTTGTCATGGCACATTTCCAATTTTTTGCTGGAAAGCTTCACATTCGTCGTGATAATCGTCTAGTTCCAGTTTATGACGAGTCTTCATTTTTTGACGTGGCTCAACTCTTGTGTCTTTTGGTCATTCATCTCTTGGGATTCTTACTGAGATTGCATGGCATCCTGACTTTGCTATTCTGTTGCAGTCCGTTCAACGTTCTTTTCCAACTTGTCAATTGAAGGCCCCCTCAACTATTACCGCTTCGTCTTCATCCAATTGCCCCTGTCGGTCCTTTCCAGCGGTGGGGGATGGACTTCTTTCGACCAGTTCAAACTACAGGATTTCCAACAGTCGCTATCTCTATATTTTCACCGCGATTTTCTATGGAGCTGATTACGCCTCTTGCGACGCCCTGGCTACACCAAAGGAACCTGATGTGGTGAACATGTTTAATCGGATTTATCAGAATCACGGAGCACCACAGGAAGTTATTACAGACAATGGTGTTCAGTTCACTGTCGATTTCAGTAATTACGTGCAGAAGTCCGGAGGTAAGCTTCACTACACTACTCTTTACCATCCCAGATCAAATGACAAATGTGAAAGGTTTAACGGCATCTTGAAGGGAATGCTTACTACAGCTCAACAGGCTACACCCTGGAATTCCTTGGGATCAGTTGTTGCCTTCTATTCGGGTTCAATATTTGTCGATAAAAGGTCAATTTAGATACTCCTCGATCTATCTCACATTTCGTATCGAGTCTGTTCCTAATTGTTTCCAGCATACGTTCTCGATGGACACCCCGTCACTTCGCATTGGTACGACTTCAGCCGCTGGCTACCGAAGGATCGCCGCAGACTTGTCAAGGATATCTACTCCGGCACAAAAGGTCTTGAAACCACCGGAGAAGGGGGATAATGTACCTTTTCACATGTTCGGATAAACAGGCCAATAGGTAACATCCCAGTGGGTTCATTATATGACGTGTTCGCACACATATTTACATACATATACTATTTCTTATCTATTCAACTCCTAATATATTGTTTTCACTATAACCAGTCCTTTATATGTAGTGTGGGACGATCTAGGAAAGTAACAGATAGAATAGACAATAGCGCTAGAACTAACAAATTCAAAACAAGTGGTTTCCTGGGGGCACAACCCCAGACCCCCAGGGCTCGCTTAATTCGAAGTTACGGGTAGTGGTACATTCTCTATATTCGATGAAGCCTCGCAGAGCCACGGGGGTGCATGGGGCTCGTCCCCTGCAAAATTCTACCCGAGAAGTGTTTTCTGGGGGCACGCCCCCAGACCCCCGGGGCTCGCTTCGCTCGAGGCTATGGGTACCATTCGTTAAGCGTTGAAGCCTCGCAGAGCCACGGGGTGCAGGGGCTGGTTCCCTGCAAATCTATTAATATTTCATAGGTGGGAGTTCAGGAGGTACCCTCGATCCCAACAGAGCTGGTATCTTTCGGCGTATTCTTTTTATGACGTGTTACGCGCGTCAGGGGGATCGGCGCTTGACCGGTGCCCGAGAGAAAGTCATTATTGTAAGTGCCGACTTTTGACGCCGCACAAAGCCGCACGCATGAGCTGAATTGGGCAGGTCAACCGTCAAGCATAGAATGACCCCCACCACAACCAGGTTCTAAAAAGAAGCAAGGTTTGTCGGGAGACATCGGGATACCGACGATAAATTGGTCTGAAGCCGTCTGACATTATTGAAGTATCCTTGGTGTTCAGTTAATTGTTACATATAATGCATTAGTTTGTTAATATTATTTGACGAGCTCACTCTATCAGGCGAGATGGTCATTTGATACTACTTCAGAAGTGGTTATAAAAGCCTTGCTGCCACTGCAAGTTTTGGTTCATCATCTGTGATGGTGGCCGTGGTTGATTATTATAGCTTATTAGACCGGGTGATTGGGCCACAGTTCCACTTCCAGGGTACATAGACGGTAGTGGTTGGGGTGGCTGTGGTGCTGGTGCTGGTGGTGGCAAGAGGGACCGACGTGTTTGCTCAAAATCATGGTATTGGCCAATTGGAGGAGTAGGAGAAGTATGATAGAGCGGTGATTGAAAATGCATATACGGGATGCCTTGGTTTGTTAATGGCTTTGGATAAGGAATACCGTGGTTCAAAGGTTGTTGATGACACGGAGGCGCCAATAATTGGGGACGCATTGTTTGTTGTTATTCCGCGTTAGCATCCATGGGATGAAGAGTATGGCCATAAAATCCCGGTAGTTTGCAATGGATGTTCTTGTGTGTGTACCTCCTGGTTGTTGTAGGTCTTTCTTCTTTTTCCGGGTCGTCCATTAGAATGCCTGGCCTCACCAGTAGCTCTTCTCTTTTCAACCGCCATTTGAGGCCACGCGCCTTTTCCGTAGGCTTCATAAAACTGGCATCAATGTCACTTTCCTCATCCAAGATATAGTTTTCCACAATCTCTAGGAGTTCTGAAATTGGCATATCAGTTGGTGCTGAGCGTTCTCTAGCTCTATAAATCGCTTCCAAAAGGCCATGAACAGTGTATGAATAATGTGCGAAGTCGACTGGGTTCAAATTAAGCCTATAAATAACAGCAAGAGCATGAGGGCAGGGAAATTGGTCATTTTGAAAGTAACCACAGATGCAAGTTCTAGCCTCAAGATCAACATCATAGCTTTGCTTGCTGTTCCAAGTATGGAGTCGAAGGCCCCTAGTCTTCGAAACATGTTCTTCGTGAAGAAAAAAGGAACCTTTAAGATGATTTGTTAACTTGGCTCTTTTCAATTCTGTGAGAATCGCTTTCGGGTCCGCAGATAGGATTTTGCCAAACGACTTTTTAAAGTTCATGCCTTTAGGGTTGTAAAACTCATCATATTTTTCTTGCACCAGATCCACTCTGCCCTTTTTATTATCATAGACAGTGACTTTGTAATCCTCTGAGATTATTTTCTCAGAGTTTATCACTCTTTTAGCCGCCATGAGTGTAAATCCTTCATTCCCCATGAAGAAGCATTCATGCTGTCTCAATAGACCTTCATTCTTTGCAATGAAACTCTTCTGTTGCGCAATTACTTCTCTCACTGACTGGAACCAATTAAGTTCACGTGCTGGGACGAGGCATTTGTTTATCTGCTCCGAATAATTACTTGTCACACAATTGAACTTGCTTGCATCACGAAATGCATCCACCCATTTAGGTATCCAGTCCGGATCAGTTAGGAGAAGGTATGTTGGGTTTGTACCTCGAGGTGGCGGAACATTATCCCTCAACCATTGGATGTGTTCTACAATTTTTACTTGTTGCGCTGGATCGCAGCCATCTGAAGTTACCAGCTGGTTAACTCGTTCTTGAACCTCTGCAATCTTCTTACCATCTCCCTTGAGCGGAGGATAGTTTTTAATGGAGGGCATCAGGTGTTTAAAGCATGCAAAGTGCACCTGGTCGCTCATTTCAGTATTGAGAGCATTTTCTAAACCCTTTTGCGCACCAGATATCAATCCCACTGAATTCTTTTTCTCAAATAGTTTTGGATACGAGGCGAGCAAGTGTCTCAAGAATAAGCACCAGCTTTCTTCGCTTTCAGAGGGCGCAATTGCGAATGCCATGATTGCAACGTTATTATTTCCGCTAGATGCAGCCGCCAACATGATAACATGGTTGCCATAAACTTTCCTCTTTGAAAATGTACCATGCAGGGCTATCAAGGGTCTTAGAACATCTTGGAAAGCCAACATCTCCTCTGTTGCACAATACATCATCCTAAATTCGTCTTTAACGCGCATGGAACGGTATTCTTTCGCCGCTTTCTCCAAAACATTTGGATTAATTCGTGTTTTTCGGTAGAACAGTTTTGCAAATTCGTATGCCTTGCCCTTCTGAACATCATCACCAACCCCGTATTCAATGTCGTCGTAACCGCAAGCCAACACATCCGGATCTTCGTCACTTAATTCCGGCCGACACTGCGCTGCTTTTTTCAGTGTTGCCCCGGGTCGACTAAACACTTCCGCCGTTTCGGTAGTACCACACGCTGCCTCATTTTCCAGAGGCCCGTTAGAACAAAATACATCATTTTGAATATCCTGGTCCTCAGCAGCATCATAATCCTCACAATACTCGTGAGGATCAGTATCAACCACTAAGTCATCTTCAGCAATCAGTGGAAGAATCAAAAATGGTCAATGCGTTAGAAGATGGAACAACAGCAGATTCATTGCCGTCGGATCTCATGAATTGGGATATGTCTAGCCCCATATCATGAGATGAAAACTGTTGAGTGTTCTCCCCATATCTATCAATTGTAACAATAGCGACATGATTTCCGTACCTTGCCGCTTTCAGAATGGTAGCAAGTGCCAACATTCTTTTTCCATAAAAAGACAGGGGACCCTTTGAATTCTCGTTTTCTAAAAAACGTACAAGCTGTTTTTTTTTCGCTTTCCCCATTTTTCACGCACTTGGTCAACTTTTTTCCCGAAAAAGGCATAAGACATTAGCTCCAAAAACCCACCAAAGTCATCGGCATCTTGATTTGCAGGTTCAGGTTCTTTGATTTCCCGGAAAATCCTAACATGGTATTTGCTGAATCTTCTGGAAAATGTCTTCTTCATCTCTAGTTCTGTCTTTGTTTCCGCACCATCCTCACCTATCCGAGGCGCCTTGCAATTATCGCTATGCGGGATAAATTCGCTCAAACAAAAAAAAGGTACCGGAAATTCTCATATCTTTTGAATACAGTAAATGCCCATCTCTTTCCTTCCTGTGGCTTTCTCGATTCAGGCTGTCCTATCAACTAAACATAGTTAGCTTCATTCAATCAATCTTTTTTTCTTTCTTTTGGCCTTGAGTTACCTCACTTACGACCACTCTTATCTTAAATCCGCAACCAGCATCCGCGCATTTCCATGTTTTGGCATATCTATTTCGCTGACCTCCTTCCTTTCCAGGCATTCTTTTTGCTGAAAACGAATTATAACACCATACATCAAACAACGTCTCGTCCATCGAAATATAACAAGTATTTTTGACAAGATCGCGATCCTCCCACTGTTCTCGAATTCGCTCTGTAGTAGAAAGTTCAGTTAGGAGCCGAGCGTCCGATGCATCGACTTCGGCACTAGAGTTAATCTGACTACCCATATTATACATCCCAGGGCGGTTATTCCTTTTTTTTCTGATTCTTTTCGGCTTTGTTTTTTCCGTAATGCCCTCCTGCTGGTCCTCCTCGCTCTCGTTATTGTAATAGTCTTTTGCGAACCCTGGTGTTCCTCTGTCGATTGTACATGGACTGCTGCTACCTGGGGGTTCTTCTGGTTCAGGCATACCTCTGTCCTCCAACAATGCTTGGCCATCGTCGTCATCTTCCAAATCTATTGGGTTCGTTTCTGTTGTGCCGACGGGAGAACTTGTCGGAAACTGTACATTTCTACTCGGTGATTCTGATGATTTGGCAGCTATAGATTCAAGGTACCCTAAAAAATGTCCGGTATCCTGTCTGCATCAGCTTTTTTTAAAAGTTCCCATGCCTTAAGAATGCCGCTTTCAGTCATTTGGTTTATTATTATTAATTGATAGAGTTAACAATGAACGTATCTTTTTCTACAGGACGCGTAGATGATATTTTGTCTTCTACATTCGCGTTGGGAGAGCCACGCGTGTCTGCTGGGTGTTTCGGTTCTCCGGCCGAAATATTCCCCCTGTTACAGGCTGCTCCAATGATATAGAACGGTTGAATACATATATTAAACCTACGGTACTTTTGAAACAGAATTGCTGACATACTGGCGCCATACAAGTGGCATACCAGTAGCATACATGCATGGATCATGAATGTATGTTGTATGCATACTTGCATGCCTCCTGTATGCCCCTCGTATACGTATGCCGTAGAGTTTTAAAAAGAATCGTATGCATACAAGCAGCCTACATGTTCACCGCATGTATGCCTGTAATTCTGTTAATTTGAGATCGAGCTCGAGTAATTATATTCGATTGAAATTACCGGCGTATACCCCTATGTATATATATATATGGGCCATGGCCATATATATATATATTGTATATAGCTATATAGGGCATATGCGCAGTATACTAGTTGATCATGCATATGCTATATATATAGGTACCGTAACGCGCCGAACTCAATTAGTCAAGCTAACTAGTAATCGAATTAACGTTAACGTTAACCAAAAAAAAAAAAAAAAAAAAAACTTAGTCGATCATATATATATAGCGCTATATATATAGCCTAAAAACAAATTAAAAATAAACAAAAAAAATCTACGATTCGTTTATTATAGCTCTTCTTTTTCCATAAAAAAGAAGCAAAAAGCATTTGTTCTTCACAGAAGCATATATATTTTGACCCCAAACTTCGGCGAAGCCGACCCAGGGGGTCTGGGGGCGTGCCCCCAGAAGACAACTCGCGACTGATGGCTTTTTTCTTTTTCCAGAAAAAGGAGCAAAAAGCGTTGTTAATTATAACGTTAAACTTTCCAAATGAGCACCACCATGCGTATATTGACGTGTATGCTCCTAGCTTCAGAAATATAGTACAAATGTTTGATGAGTTGTTCTAGGTTGGGTGTACGTCAAAAACGTTGGACAGCTAGCGGCGTTTTAGAGGTATTTATTTTAAAGGCTTTTCTAACAGCCCCCCGGGAGCCTCATGGAGCCACGAAGGTGCGGGGGCTGGCCCCGCAAATCAGTCTAAAACTAAGCAAAGAGCACAGCTCTGGTGATACTTCGTATGCAATTGGAAGCATCTTTTGCCAGTATCACGTTCCAACGAAATATTTTTAAGGACATTTAGCTTGAAAGCTTTTATAACACCCCCAGCGGCCTCGCAGAGCCACGGGGTGCGGGACTGACACCCGTAAATCGATTTAAAAATAAGCAAAACGCGTATTTCTGTCTTTAATCTGCATTAATTGGAAGCAGTCTAGACCAGTACCCTTTTCCAGAGACGTAGGATGGTGTTTTTAAACAAGCCCCAGACCCCTGGGCTCACTTCGCTCGAGGTTATGAGTAATTGCTCATTTTTTCTATTCGAAATAAAGAGAGAGCCTCGCAGAGCCACGGGGGTACGGCCCCCCCCCGCAAGCCAATCTAAAAATAAGAGCGTAGTTCCACACCTACTTTGCATGCAATTGGCAACCAAACAGACGGTATATATACGTGTTATCCTTGGATATACTTTGAGTGGAAACAGGGTAAGGATTACGTAAGCGGTGGCCTCTTCGGGATGCCGATTGGCACGAGGCTGGCGCGAGGAGTAAGAGTGGAAGTTGCCGGGGGATGATCGCTGCCGGCTTTTTCTCTCCGCTTCCTATGCCTTATCACAAAGAACTTCCTCACCAACACTCATGGTAGTAGGATGAGACTACCGAAGCCTTTAAACGTGGCCTCACGCCTCTGGACCAGCTGAATATCGTCTCTACACTATGGTTCGTGTACCTCTACGGCGTAGTCAGCCATAGACAAAAGACGGGAACAATCCCTCGGTGGTTATTCCACATATAACCATCAATAGAGCGAACCCACCACACACACACACACACTCGTCTTCACACTAACCCCTCTATCCCTTCTCTTCCTAGCTGCTGCCTTCTCGGGCCCTCTTGCTCTTGCTCTTGCCCGCTACTCGGACTGAGGATTTCTCCGCGTAAACCCCAGCACAACGCAACGCTCACCCCAGTCCCTAATCTACGCAGCCACACTCCCTTATCTCTCCACTCTGAAAACGTCGTATACACTCACCGATCGTTTTCTCCCCAGGCCCCTGGGTCCACTTCGCGGAGATTGGAGTAGAAACAGCTTCACTTCGGTTATTTTCTGGGGGGCGTGCCCCCAGACCCCCTGGGTCCGCTTCGCGGAGATTGGGTTGAAGAACAGCTATCAACTTCGATCGGTTAACCGAGACCCTGAGGCCTCTTAGGGGAGGTTGGAGTGGAAAATGATACACTGTTCGTTTAATGTGATTGGCATATTCTACGTCGAATGTTAGACATTTTAGAGAGTAGAAGACAGGGAGTGGGGCAGAATCACCACAGGCATTGTGGGACTACTATTTCTGGATCCTGTTTAAAAGAACCTCAACGGTTCAAGGAGACAGGGACCTCACTACCTGTTTCAATCACTCTACTGGTCCTCCTACGAAACACAACCCACGAACCCTAAAGCTCTGCGTTCTGCGAAGCAGACATTAAGGTCACTGTATATCCCAGAGAAGACTCGAGCAACACCTTTCAGGCTTGTGCGAAGCAGAAACCTAGGGTTCTGGGGACTTAACTCCAGAAAAAGTTTCTAACGACACTTTCTCAGTCTCTGCGAACCCCCAGACAAAGTGCTGACTCTTTCTTAGACTTTTGCGAAGCAGAACCCCGAGGGTCTGGGGGGCGAACACTCAAGCAATATTCTCAAACTTCTGCGAAGCAGAACCCAGGGGGTCTGGGGGCGTGTCCCCAGAATAAGAGTGGCGGGGATGAAAGACGAGGAGAGATGTTTTTTTAAGAGATGGAGATATAAATAATACACGTTCTATGAAGTGCGTGGTGGTTGAGTTTTTTTTTAGCGGTGATGGTCTGGGGAGTGGGGGTGAGATTAAGATTTTCGGAATTCGCTCAAGACGGGGTAGATTGCATCGAAAGCGGAGTAAATTTCTTCACGTTGCTTAGCACCAGTGAGGACGATTTTGCCAGAGACGAAGATTAGTAAGACGATTTTTGGTTTAACCATGCGGTAAATTAGACCTGGAAAGAGTTCCGGTTCATACGACGAGAAAGTGCCGTGGGCGAATGCAAGGCCCTCTAGACGGATTGGGAACTTGACATCGCATGAGCCGACAATGTTCTGGATCTTGAAGTCGGTGAACTTTGCATTGAAGCCGAGCTTCTGGACGATTCTAGCATATTTTCGCGATGCCAGCTTCGAGTCGTCTTCAGACTTGGCACCGGTGACCACCATTTTGCCACTTGCAAAGATCAGAGCTGTAGTCTTTGGTTCTCTGATTCTCATAATCACGGCGGCAAACCGCTTGGGGTTGTATTCGGCGTTTCGTGCATGCAGAGCAATCGTCTTGAGGTCCAGCCGGCAGTCGAGATTCACCGTGGCAACAATGTTCTGTAGTGTTGGTATGATACCCGACGACGAGTCCTCGTCCTGCTGTGTGGCCTCCTCCTTCTTGACATCCTCCTTTCCGTTAGTATTCTGCTGCTTGATGTTTTCCTCGTTGTTCATTGGGAACGACAGCGATGAGTCCGACACAAATGCCTTCGCCTGCGCTGCTGTCGTCGGCACAGTTAGTGTATCCATTTTATCTAGAGAAGAGTCCGACAACCTAATGCTACCCTTCTCACTCAATATTTATTCTTATATATGCCTTTTGTTGTTGTGTGTTGAGCCGCACCAGTTCTCCCAACCGCACAACCTAATATTTTTTCACTCCCAAAACAGCGGATCCCCCCTCCTTATATATATGCCTTTAAAATCAGGGTTAGGGTTATGCACAAGAACAAAACAACAAGCGCAGAAAAACTTTTTTTAACACACTAGCCGATTTGCCACCCGCGATTTTTCTTGGGCTAAGCGTCCGGGACGTCTAAACCAGGATTCTACATAGACCCAAGAACGCTACCACCTCTATCCGACGACCTCCGAACGGCGTCGTCTCAATCAGCATACGGTGGCGTTGTTTGTTTTTTTTCCTGTCTCTTCCACACCTCGCGCGCATATGCGCGAACAAAGCAAGGGTGAAAAAATTTTCTCGCAGTTAGGGGCAGGACCAAAAAAAGAAAAAATGACCAACCAACCAAAGACCTTAGACTAAAATACGTCTTTCCCGTCTTTTTTGCCCATTCGGGGACCACTAGTTAGCTAACGATTGAAATTAATTCCAGGTCCTTTTTATTGGGGGCCAGCCCCCAAACCCGCGTGGTTCCGCTTCGCGGAAGACAAGACAACAGGACAAGACAGCCTGTAACATATGGGATCGAAGTAGAACTGGACATGGCGAAGACAAGAATAAGTAACTAGCTTTTCCCCAGATTTTTGATTAGATAGCTTGTTATGATGTAATTGCCACCTCATCGCCTCACGTACAAACCACCACTGATTGGTGACCCATAGATCTTCACACTCCAATGCCAACACTGACTCTACAGTTCAATGTTCATAGCCCTTGTATACCGTGTCAGGATGAGCATTTGGATACTTTTTTACTTTAGCTTAAAAATAGGGTGATTGCTTAATTTGACGCGTAAATTACCCCATTCTTAATAAAAACACGTCACAACGCGTCGCGTCCTGCCTCCCCTCCACATCGTACCTCTATCCATGAAAACACCCTCTCTACCCCTTGAAACAGTTCTCTTAAAACTCTTAAAACAATTCTTACACAGATCACAACACCCACTCCCAAATTTCTCAGTAGTAATTTCTTTTCCTTGGCCCATAGATCACTTTTCTGGGGCACGCCCCCAGACCCCTGGGTCCGCATCGCGTATTTTGGTTGGATTAATTCATTCCAATACCTCTTGAAACTTTACTACTAAACAGTTTTTTCTGAGCACGTCCGCACTCCCCGGGGTCGTTTTACTCGAGATTAGTAGTCTGTTCTTTCTATTCGATGAAGCCTCGCAGAACCACCGGGGTGCAGGGGGCTGACCCCCTGCAATCCTGACCCACAACTAGATTTTCTGGGGGCACGTCCCCAGCCCCCCTGGGCTCGCTTCGCTCGACATTTTCTGGGCAGCGTTCAATTCTTTCTATTCGTTGAAGCCTCGCAGAGCCACGGGGGTGCAGGGGGGCTGGCCTCCTGCAAACCTAACCCAAATGTTTTCCTGGGGGCACGCCCCCAGACCCCCAGGGCTCGCTTCGCTCGAGGCTATGGGTATGTATTCCATGAAGCCTCGCAGATCAACGGGGGGTGCAGGGGGCTGGCCTCCTGCAAACCTAAACCACGATGGTTTTCTGGGGGCACGCCCCCAGACCCCCAGGGCTCGCTTCGCTCGAAGTTATGGGTAATGTTCAGTTTCTTCTATTCGATGAAACCTCGCAGAGCCACGGGGGTGCAGGGGGCTGGCCCCCTGCAATCCTAACTCAGTAGTGACTTTCCGAAGTACGATCCAGGGCCTTTTTTGGGAAAGGAAGAAGTTCAATGGGCTGGTGGGGTGTGGGGTGGATGGGATGTTGCAAGTGTCGGGGTGAGTCGGGGGTAGTGGGACGCGTCTTTGCGACAAATTAATGTTTGAGCAGGATGAGGAGAATGGAGAACGGCTTGTGCTCCAGTGGAGTGCGGAGGAGTTTTTGAAGGCTGCGAAGCGGAGCAATGACGAGACGGTGTCGAGGGGGCTGATTACCAATGCGGTGCGGTGTTTGGACCGGGTGTTGCGGGCGAGCGAGTTGACGGGGATCAAGGTTCGCGTAGACACCGCGATTCGGCTGGCGGAGGTGTTGCTTGACGAGACCACGAGCTATGATTATTGTATAGACGTCATTGGACAGGGCCAGGTGTTGGCTGGTTCTGGCAGGTACCACGCGGAGGGCATACAGCTGGGGTTTTTGGAGGCCCGGGTTATGATCAAGCAGGGTCGGGTCAGTCAGGGGGTGCAGAAGCTGGACAAGTTGATTCGCGCTGCCGGTCCGTTTGACAGCCCGGACCTCCAGCTGGTGCTCGGCATGAAGGCCTGTCGTGCGCTCGTCACACGTGTCGATGACCCTGAGGCTGGGCCCCTGAATGGTGTGGCTCAGGGGTTCGACCGGCTGCGGAAGGGCGATCTGGACAGCGCAACGGCGTATTTCGATGGAGTTCTGGCAAACAGCACACGTCAGGGCTGCGATGTGATGGCGAGTCTGGGACTGGTGCTCGTTGGGCTGAAACGGATGGACAGCTTTGACACGCTGAAGAACGCGATCGGCCAGCTGGACCGCTGCCGCTCAGCATATCCAAACACAGACGTTGTGTATCTTCAAGGCCCCATCCGAGTCAGTTGGCTATCGATCCCGGAGGTCGACTGGTGGATCAAGCTGTCATTCGCAATTGGCCTCATGCACAACAACGCTAATGACCCGGCCAATACTCTCGAGCAGTCAATGCAGATCCTCAGGGGACTCGTCGCAGAGCTCTCGCAAACTCTCATCCCCAGAGACCTTCGGCGGGCCTCGCTCCTCACAACGACGCTGGCAGCCGCGTGCAACTACCACCTCGCGTGTCTGGCCAGCCTCAACAGCTGGCAGCAGTTCGAAGCAACCCTCCATGCCTACACACCGTACCTCGAGGCATGCCCCCTGACCCTCACGTACCTCCGAACCGCGCTCGCGCATGCTAAAAATAACTTTGAGGCAGCCGCACGCGGCTACAATGACATCATAAACGCCACCGGCGAGGAAACGGAAATGCATCTTCTGGCGGCGATTGGGCTCATATTTATACTCAACAACGACACAGACTCGCGCGACCTGCGCGAGCGGTATGACGGACCCTGCTCCACGCACCCGTGCCAGAACATTCGCATGCTCTGGATGCTAGTTACCCTCCTCCATTGGGACCCTACCACCACTCGGACAGTGGAAGGCACGGCTGTGAGCAACCAGAATGACTACGCAAAGGCCATTCTCTCGCTGGCTGGCCGAACCCAGTCCAGCCAACTGCTCATGTTCATCACCGTCGCGTGTGCCCCGTTTCTCGACTCGTGGAACGAAATCAGCCAATTGGCAAACCACGGCTTTACTCTGGCCTCCTACACTAACTCCATCCAATGGAAATACGCCGCTAACCTACTAATCCTCACTAGTTCCCAAAATCTAGGTTCCGTCTCTCAGCAATTGCTTCAAGCTTCCTCCTCCATAGAATCCCAAGCCTGGAACGCATTGTCAAATACCTAATTCATTTTATCTAATACTTCTCCCTCGGGTATGCCCCAGATCCCCTCGGTCCGCTTCGTGGGTTGTAAGCATATCACCGCTAAACTATGCTTGGTCAATTGTGCTCCCTGCAAAATCTAACCCACCCATAGGTTTTCTGGGGGCACGCCCCCAGACCCCCTGGGTCCGCTTCGCGGATTTTGGGTCCACTAAACATCACATATTGTCCGTAAAGCGGAACAAATACACTTTTGCTTCTTTATCTGGAAAAAAGAACAAATTACAAGGCCAGCGATCAAACCTCGGCGAAGCCGACCCTGGGGGTCTGGGGGTGTCCCCAGGATACCATCTCTATCAATGCAGCTTCTTCTTTTCCAGAAAAGAAGCAAAAGCGTTAGTTCTGCTTCGCAGAAGAACTGTTGTTCCAAAACTCGGCGAAGCCGACCCTGGGGGTCTGGGGGCGTGCCCCCAGGATACCATCTCTATCAATGCAGTTTCTTCTTTTCCAGAAAAGAAGCAAAAACGTTAGTTCTGCTTCGAAGAAGGATTGCCGACCCAAAACTCGGAGAAGCCGACCCTGGGGGTCTGGGGGCGTGCCCCCAGAATACCACTCTATCAATGCAGTTTCTTCTCTTCCAGAAAAGAAGCAAAAGCGTTAGTTCTGCTTCGCAGAAGAACTGTTGTTCCAAAACTCGGCGAAGCCGAGCCTGGGGGTCTGGGGGCGTGCCCCCAGAATACCACTCTATCAATGCAGTTTCTTCTTTTCCAGAAAAGAAGCAAAAGCGTTAGTTCTGCTTCGAAGAAGGATTGCTGACCCAAAGCTCGGCGAAGCCGACCCTGGGAGTTTGGGGGCTTGCCCCCCAAAAAAACAAGAGGCAAAACGTTAGCTGAAGAATGTTAAACTAGAATGCAAGGATGTAAGTGTTTATAATGCTTTGAAGAAGTCAGCTGCGAGTCTTCTGGACGCGTTGAGGTTGACGCGTTGTTTTGCGCTTTCCTTAGCGTCCTTAACCCGGAAGTCGTCTTCGATTTCTTCGTTGAGTTTGTCCTGTTCCTGCCAGTAGGTGCTCCAGAAGTCGTGTTCATGTTGTCTATACAGGGCGTTGCGGTCCACTGCATCCTTGGACATGGACGTGTACGACAGCAGGCGCACCGAGTCGTCCAGCTGTTTCGAGACGTCCTTGAGCTGGCTGTGGACCGACACATCTACGTGGTAGAAGCGTCCGCTGGCGCTGAGGTACAACACCAGCCCCAGCGCCACGTTGAATCCGCACAGCCACATTGTTCGGTGATTGTGTCTATCCCAATGGAGCCACTGGATCAGGCGAGGCACCTTTGCGCGGCGATTCGCGTCATATGGAAACGTGAACACCGTGTACACGTCCAGGAGCATCGCCACAAACGACACGATGACGCCACTCAGACGCCACTGACGCGCGTTTCGGTCCAGCCCCCCCGTCGCGACCAGCGTTCCGAACAGGTTGATGAGATATGGGCATAGAATAGAGGGCAGCGAGTAGATCAGCAGACTCACGCCTCCATCGATCACCTCGCACCACTCGCAGTTCATGTATGCATCGGTGCCATAAACCGTATAAAGGGCACGCCCAACGTCGGTCGCAAAACGCGAAATCATCAGCTCCTCCTGCTCCCCCAGATAATCCCGTTGACGAAGCTTCTTCAGCCGCGAGCCCAACACCTCGCCAGAGGTCTGCATCCGCGAACCCGTCTCCCAGAACACATTCTCCTCAATCGTCTTCTTCCAATAATACACCTGCACGACGCTCACTGCTAGCAGCACCCCAATCAACGCCCACGTCTTCCGCCCTACCGGCTTCGCAGGCCCCCGCCCTTCACCGTTCCATACCTTTCTCAGCCACGGAAGCACAAACGGCAACACAAACACAACAACCCCCCGAAACTGCTGGGCCACCTCATAGTAGTACAGCACATCGTTCAAAATCCCCATGTTGTGTCCTCACCCTCCCAACCACACTGCACATCTAATTAATTTCAAGCCACAAAAACCCTTGCCCAGAACCTAATTAAATGGGGCCCATCCCCCCAGACCCCCGCCCCCGCTTCGCGCATTAAATATTCTACTTATCAAATGCTTAGTCTTTCGTGTTTATTAGTTTGGTCGGTTTTCTGGGGGCACGCCCCCAGACCCCCTGGGTCCGCTTCGCGGATTTTGGGTTACCATAAAGTTTTCCTCTTGAAGTACAATTTGTCGTTATTACTAGTTGAACCAGTTTTCTGGGACACGCTCCCAGACCACTTGGATCTGCTTCGCGGGTACATTAAACACCTTTATAGCCTGTCGTGTTTATTAGTTGGGTCGGTTTTCTGGGGGCACGCCCCCAGACTCCCTGGGTCCGCTTCGCGGAGTTTGGGTTACCAAAAAGTTCTCCTCTTGAAGTACAATTTGTCGTTATTACTAGTTGAGTCAGTTTTCTGGGACAGTATCCCAGAACTCTTGGATCTGCTTTGCGGGTACATTAAACATCTTTATAGCTTTTCGTTTTTAATAGTCGACCAGTTTTCTGGGGCACGCGCCCTCAGACTCCGGGGGTCCGTTCGCGGATATTGGGTTAAGTCGTTTCATGACTCGGAACTCGGCGAAGCTGACCCAGGGGGTCTGGGGGCGTACCCCAGGAAACTTCTACTACTCTTTGATCGCTACTCTATATACACAAGTAGTTCTACTCATTTAAACACTTAGTTATTCTCCTTTTTTACCAGTGGGATAGCTTTCTGGGGACACACCCCAGCCCCCCTGGGTCCGCTTCGCGGGTTTTGAGTCAACAGTTCTGCTCGTCATACATTTAGCTTTTCGTTTCTTATTGGTTTTGACGAGTTTTCTGGAGACCACCCAGACCCTCTGGGCCCGTTCCGCGGGTTTCGGGCTAACAAACACTTATACCTATTAAATACTTGATTTCTGGGTTTTACTAGTCGGTCGGTTTTCTCTGGGTTTGTTCCCCCACTGTGGTCGAGGTTTTTGGGTCGACTGTCCTACTCAGATTCTCTCAGAAACCGGCCTTACAGGTATATTCAGTCTCTCAGCATACTGACCAAATGAATTCACTAGACCCTAACAGCAGAATTATTCTTTTTCCAGTAATGGTTTTTACTGCCTTTCAACTCCTTCTCTAGCCAAACCTCGGCGAGGCCGAGCCAGGAGATCTCGGGCTTGTGTTCCAATATTTTACCTAAATATTCATCCGATTTTCTATTTTTCCAGAAACAGAAGAAAAAAGCTTTAACCTGCTTCGCAGAAGACTATCCCATACAGAAACCTCGGAGAAGTCAAACCACGAGCTACGGGAGTGCGAGGGGCTGGCCCCCTGCAAACCTTACCCAGTTATTGTTTCTCTGGGGGCACGCCCCCAGACCCCCAGGGCTCGCTTCGCTCGAGGCTATGGGCAGTGTTCTGTGTTTTCTATTCGTTGAAGCCTCGCAGAGCCACGGGGGTGCAGGGGGCCAGCCCCCTGCAAACTTAACCCAGTTATTGTCTTTCTGGGGACATGAGGTCTGGGGGGCTAACACCCCAGTATTCTACCTAAAATATTCATGTCGTATTATCCTTCCAGAAAACGAAGCAAAGCTTTAATTCTGTTTCGCAAAGGACCATCTCATACCCAAACCTTGGGGAAGCTAGGAAGGGAGCTAACCCCCCCTTCCAGTTTTTGCAAAGTCTTCATGTGGTCTTCTTTCTCTTGAAAAGAAGAAAAAAGCTTTAATTCTGCTTTGCAGAAGACCATTCCATACCCAAGCCTCGGCGAAGCCGACCCAGGGGGGCCTGGGGGGCATGCCCCCAGAATTTTATCTTTTGTTTAATTTGTCAGAAGTTTATCCCTTCCCCAAGACTCGGCGAAGCCGACCCAGGGGGGTCTGGGGGGCATGCCCCCCCAGAACTATCTTTTGTTTGTCAGAAGATTACGCAAGACTCGACGAAAACGACCCCGGGGGGTCTTGGGGGGCTATGCCCCCAGAAGTATGGTTGTAAGAACGATTTAATTAGCATGATAAATATTAAGCAGTAGCAGTTGAGGAGGATGAGTTTTCGCTTCCGGAGGAGATGCTTTGACTTCCGTGGGTTGTCGAGCCACCGGAAACGGAGTTGTCGACGAGGAGGCCAAGCGTGTCTAGAACGCATTCCGGGTCGAGGAGATGCCATTTGGCGACGGTCATTTTGGAGGGTGGGCCCACCGTGATGGGGAAGATGCCCTCTCCCTGTACCTCTAATAGGGATTTGAACATGTCTTCGTCGGTGAAATCGTCGCCCAGACACATGACAAAGTCTGGGTCATGCGCCTCCTTGATGATGCGTTTGACAATCTCGCCCTTGTTGAACTGGCGTGGACGGACTTCAATGTTGGCCTTGCCCGCCATCACCTCGAGTCCGTATTGGTCGACAACGGCATCCTCTAGATACTCGCGCAGATGCGCGGCCTGGAAGGCACCAAAGTCGGGGTCCACGCGCCGATAGTGCCACGTGAGCGCTGCCCGCTTGTACTCAATGGATGAACCCTGCGTGCGCTCCGTGTACGAGTTGAACACGTCGTATACAACTTTTTGCCACGACATGTCGAAACTCTCGGCCAGGTTGTGCCAGTCCGTCGAGTTTGGATACTTGAGGAAACATCCGTGTTCAGCGCTAAAGCCCAGCTTGCGATTACGATCTCCGAGCCACTTGTCGAGAAACGCGCCGTCACGGCCAGAGATGATCCACACCACGTTGTGCGGGTCGTCTGAGAGCTTTTGCAGTGTCTCGTATAGCCGCGAGCTCGGAATCGCCGCAGAGGGCTCCTTGACAATCGGCGTCAATGTCCCGTCGTAGTCAAACAGGAACACGCGCTTCTTGCTCGTCAAGTAGCGCTGCACTAGGGGCACCGTGTCCAGCATAGGGGTCACGTGCGATCGGTCATGTGACTCGAGGTTGTGGATCAGCCGCGACACGAACATTGTGCACCAGTGCTGAACCGTGTGTGTGGTCACGTGCCGGTAGAGCTTTTGCTGGCGCTCGCGGTTATCGCGCTTGTTGGACTCCTGAAGACACTGATGGATGGTGTCTGCCACCTCTGTCGCGTCCCACGGGTTGACCTGGATGGCATCCAGCAGCGACCCTGCCGTGCCCGTGAACTCGGACAGGATGATGGGCGAGTGGTTCTCCTTCTGGCACACCACAAACTCTAGTGACGTGGTGTTCATCCCATCTCGGACCGAGGTGATGAGCCCCAAATCAGCCACCCGCAGTAACGCTAGATACTCGTCACGTGCAATGTGGCGTGGATAGTGGTGCACGGGCGCAAAATGGAGCATGCCATATGTTCCATTAATATGCGACACCAGCTCGGAGACCTTGTGGTCGACCGTTGCCATGTTGGCGTATCCAGGTGACGTGACCTGGATCAACACCACCTGTTCTGCATACTCTGGGTATCGCTGGAGGAAGTGTTCAAACGCCTGTAGCTTTTGCACCACGCCTCGCACTGAATCCAAGCGATCGCGACCCACAATGATCTTCTTGTCTGGGTATAGATCGCGAATCGCCTGCACCTTCTCGTCCACAGACTGCTGGAACGCGTCCCGCTCCACCTTGACCGTGTCAATACCAATTGGGTGCGTCTCTACCGACACATGGGTGCCAAACGCAGAAACATGGTGTGCAGAGGACTCGACCCCAAGTAGACGCGTGCACGCAGAGATAAAGTGGCGTGTGTAGGCGTCAGATTGGGTCCCCACGAGCGACGAGCCCAAAATGCCCTCCAGCAGCTCAGCCCGCTTGGACAGACACCGGAAATACTCCGATGATGGGAAAGGTGCATGCATGAACGTGCCGATAAACGCGTCCGGTAGACGCATGCGAAGCATTTGTGGCAACATAAACAGATAGTAGTCATGGATCCAGATAATGTCGCCCGGCTGGTAGATCTCCAAGATCCGGTCCCGATACACTTCATTCAATCTCACATAGTCCTCCCACCACTCGTTTTCCTGACGACCGTTCGTCGCCTCGCCCTGTATGTAGTGCAGGGTGGGCCAAATAATGTTCTCGGCATAGCGACGCCACCGCTTAACGTCCTTGCCCAGCATCCACACCGGCTCGACCTGGGTGATGGACGTGGCGTGTGCAAACTTCTCCTTGAGCTCCTTGAGCTCCTCCTGGGAGACGACAAAGTCGTCCTCGTTCTCCGCCGCAGTGGCGCCCTCAATCTCCCCCGTCCACGCCACCAGAATGGACTTCCACTCAGTGTCCTTGTCCAGATGGCTGATGGCAGAGTACAGCGCCGAGTTGCCCCTACGTGAGCGCAGATCCAGCCGCCCCTGTTCATCACGGGTGATCACATGGGGCAGGTTGGTAGTGGCATTGATGATGCGTCCAGACACCTTCACACAGTCTGGCACATCCTGCGGACCCCTGACCAGTGTATCTGGCGTCAACAGCGTCGCCGCTCGCTTCCTCTGCGCCGTGGATATCCCTCCACTCTTCGTCTCCTTCGCCGACTCCGCCAACGACGGTATCTCGGCTGACTCAATCAACGGCCCCAAAAACGGCGTACTATGGACATGACTCGTAAGTGACTACACCCCATTAGCCCCGCTCTCAACCCAGCATCCCGTCTATACCCACAGTCATTGCCTCCTCTCTATCGGCTGCTCTCTCTTGCGCTAGATCAACGTGTTGTCGTGGTCGGTGGTGGGTGACTCAGCTGCGTACGTGTTAACGCAGCTGAGCCGCACCCCACCATCACCAACTAAGAACGTATCAACGCAGGGTAAACTCATGACCTCCCCCCCAAAATAATTAATACTTGTATACGTCCTGACGCAGAAGTGTCTTTTTCTGGGGGAATGCCCCCCAGACCTTCTGTGCTCGCTGAAGCCTCTTGGTCTCGGAAAGTGCTCTGCTTTCTCGTTGGTTAGGTTTCTTCTTTTCCAGAAAAGAAGCAAAAGCGTTAGTTCTGCTTCGCAGAAGGACTGTTGTCCCAAAGCTCGGCGAAGCCGACCCTGGGGGCCTGGGGGCGTGCCCCAAGGATACCATCTCTATCATGCAGTTTCTTCTTTTCCAGAAAAGAAGCAAAAGCCTGAGTTCTGCTTCGCAGAAGGACATAGACTACTCAATCCTCCGCAAAGCGGAACCAAGGAGTCTGGGGCTGGCCCCAGGAATACTCTAATTGCCGGTTAGGTTTCTTCTTTTCCAGAAAAGAAGCAAAAGCGTTCATTCTGCTTCGCAGAAGGACATAGAATACTCAGTTCTCCGAGAAGCGGTGATATGGGGTCTGGGGTTGGGCCCAAAAAATACTCTTTTTTCTTGTCGGTTAAGTTTCTTCTTTTCTAGGAAGGAACCAAAAGCATTAACTCTGCTACGGGGTCTGGGGCTGGCCCCAGAAAAGACTCTATTTTCTTGTCAGTCAAGTTTTTCTTCCAAAAGAGAAGCGGAAGCGTTAGTTCTGCTTCGCAGAAAGTCACAGGTTAGTCATTTCGCGGAGATATGGCGCCTGGGATCGACACCAGAAAGAGATAAAAGTGTTGGGGGTTCTGCTTCGCAGAAGATTGTTATATGCTTGGAAGTCCTAGGAAAATAAGTAAGGTGCTGGTACACTTGTTCAAATTCAAATTCACAGGAGGTTACATACTCAAATCTCTCCGAAACCGGCTCAGGGGGGTCTGGAAGCGTATTCCCAGAAACAAACTGATCTGTTTTAAGATTACATAATGGAGAGGGCTTGGCTAAAAATAGATCGATCGTTGCGATGGTTGGGATAAGTATAAATAGGGGTGGGTTTTCCCGACGATTAGCGATTGCGAGGGTGGACTTCTATCCTCGCCACAAGATTAAGATCAGCTGAATTCCTGCTGATTCATCTAGATAGCGACCATAGATATCCTAGGATATACCTATGGCAGTATCCAATGTTTGGTGGTTTTTCAACAGACAAGGGATTGATCTGATGGCACATCAGTATTAAAAGCTAGTTCTTTTCTCAGTGGGACTGGAAAACTTTAAACTGCTAATGACTTTTGTTCTGTTAGTGAAGTTTTTCTGTTCTATTGAAACGAGCGAGCATGCTCTCGCTCCAAGGATAGCTTTAAAACTTGTCTTCAAACTCATCCATACTCCATCCTGACGAATAAGAGTTCATAAAAAAGAAGACTATTGATTTGTTCTTTCTAAAAAGGAACCAAAAACAGCAGCTCGGCGTGGCTGATACTATTACAGAGGTCTTCGAGGAGGAATAGGTTATTCATACTCATTCGGTTGAATTGGACACAAGGTGCCCGGTTAAAGTCGGATAGGTTCCGGGGACGTGTTCCCTGCAGCCCAGCGGCTCTGAGGCTTTAGCGAATCATGAAACAGGTACACACTATCCCAAACCTCGGCGAAGCCGACCCAGGGGGTCTGGGGGCCTGCCCCCAGAAATACACCAAACACAGAGTAGGTAATGCTAAGTGGACTCAGAAGGTCTGTGAGAGGTGAGTACCCTCAGAGAATGCACGTTTGAAGGAGAGTAAGTTAAATAAGTGGATGGATGCTATTTTCCTACATGCGGTCTGGGCAGCACAGCTGGACCAGGGGGTTGGATATTTTCGTTTGGTCTATTAGTGGATGGTTCTGGGGACGACGGCTGTACACGTTGTTCGAGAGCTTTTAATGCGAGGGCGCGGCGGCGTTCGGCTTCGGCGCGTGCACTTCCTCTAGGATATCTATTTTGTTGCGGCGGTTTTGTGGCTTGTGGTTGGGTTGTCTGTAGTCCGAATTGTGACACCCGTGCTGCGGTGCGCATGTTAGCGGCCTCGGTTTCGGCGGCTGTGAAGGGGGAGCAGATGTGCAAGGCCAATAGGAGCGAGAACACGGAGTTGGCCAGTTTGTCGACGTACTCTGCGGCCGGCGGTGGGAAAAAGCCGCTCAGTGCGAAGGACTCGCTTGCATCGCCCTTGATGCGGATCCCCGAGGGGTTTGAATGTTCGTAGGACGACACCACGCTTGCCGCCGTGGAGTTGGAGTTGAATGGCAGCAAGGGGTCTGTATACGTGACTCTGAAAAAACGTAGATAGATCCACGACGTGAAGAAGCCTGTCCAGGCCATGATGGCATATAGGTCCGAGCCAATGATGCCCAGGAAAGTGCTCATGGCCAGGAAGAGGACGGGCAGCTGCTTGACCCGGAACTTGATTCGTCCCTTAAAGAGCACGATAGTGTGTTCTGGGACCAGCTGTTTGAAGGCGACCAAAAAGCCCGCTATTATGCTCGTGCCGCCGCAAATCGTGATGATGGCCTTGGACGACTGCGGGTCCTTGATGGAGTAGACGAAGAGATAAAACAACAACGCAATGCAATTGGGCACCACCGTCTGTATCAGCATGAAGCGAGCCAGCTCCGCGCTACCCCACACGTGCTCACAATACCGGCCGCCATAGAGGAGAATGGCAATCGTCAGAATAAAGCTTAACAGGCTCTGCTCCACAAACGACGACGTGACCAGAATCCATGGATAGTACACCATGGACTTGCCAGGAACAATCGTCAACAGCGGAACATACAGGTCCTGCGGATGCGGAAGCTGGTCCAACGTCTTTTGATCAGGCGGAAAGTTGCGCCCATCGGTAATCTCCTCGGACGACGACGCATCTAGTAACATCTGGTCATGCTCGTTCATCGCCTTCACAACCACAGAGTACTGGTAGTACCGCAGCAGTGTCACCACAGATGACAAAACAATCAGCAGCACCACCATCACCTTGGTCAGCGGCGGCAACGTTAACCGAGCCATCTTCTCTATCCTACCTGCGCTGCCGTTCCTACGTACGTGTGACGTTAAACCCACATTCTCTCCCCCTCCCACCCTAACCCACATTTTTCACATCAAACCCAACTGCCCCCAAGCCCCCCCTTAGAACCTAGATTTGGGTTAGGTTGCAGGGGACCAGCCCCCTGCACCCCCGTAGCTCTGCGAGGCTTCAACGAATAGAAAGAATACCACACTACCCACAACCCCGAGCGAAGCGAGCCCAGGGGGTCTGGGGGCGTGCCCCCAGAAAACCTCTGTGGGTTAGGCTTGCAGGGGGCCAGCCCCCTGCACCCCCGTGGCTCTGCGAGGCTTCAACGAGTAGAAAGAATGTTACACTACCCACAACCTCGAGCGAAGCGAGCCCAGGGGGTCTGGGGGCGTGCCCCCAGAAAAGCTCTTTGCGGGTTAGGTTTGCAGGGGGGCCAGCCCCCTGCACCCCCGTGGTTGCGAGGCTTCCACGAGTAGTTAAAGCAATAGAAAGCTATCCCAAACCTCGGCAAAGTCGACCCAGGGGTCTGAGGGCGTGCCCCAGAAAACATATTAGTTTTTAATAAACAATGAGCCTGTTTGCAGAATACATGCGAGTAGCTTTTACGTGTATATGGTTAACTAGTGGCGATGGTGATGGCGGTTGGGAGGATTGATTTTTCAGGACCACGACTAATCAAGTATGTATAGACGAGGGCTTGTGAGGTTACGGACAGGACATCGTCTGGGCACGAGCCGGGGGTCGTTGGTAATGAGGCGGTTCAACTCTACTGAGGAGGGAGCGACGCCGCCGAAGCGCAGGATGCCATCGATTTGGGGGTATTTTCGTACGAACCCTTCGGCACCGGTGGTGTTTCTCGTTGCGTGGAGTCTGTCCCTCCTAGGCGGTTTGGTGATGGAAAAGAATCAATACGAGGACATGAAGAACAAGGGAGAGAAGCACATTGCAGTGCTGAAGGAGCTGATTGAACGCACGAAACGGGGCGAAGACGTTAATGTGGAGGAGGAATTGGCCATTGTGAACGATCAATCGAGGTCCGTCGAAGAAATCCTCCAAGAAATTGAGAAACTAGACCAGGAATGGTCGAGCTCTGTCGAAAAACAAATCGAAGCCCCCGAACAAGCACAGCCTAAACAATCAAAATCCCGCTCCGACGTCAAAGGCACCTTCGTTTAACTTGTAAATACCCCCATCCTGTATATATAGAAAATTTTACGATCTAATGACCATTTCATATCATTTATCGACCGATTTCTGGATGCATGTCCAAATGAGCTTGACAATCCTTGTAAAATTTCCGTCTTCCAATTATCATTCGCATTTTCATGGTTATACCGACTCTTGTCTTGGGAGTTGCCTCAAACCTAATGGGTCGGCTTTGGATAGGAAAAAACTCAAAGCAAGGTCTAACTCCTTTTATCACCTGGAAAAAAGGATATCAAAATGCGAGGAGCCCATCCATCTAAGAAGGGGATGCCGCTCCTATTTCTACTTCTCGGGTCTGCTTTGACCACAACACCATCCATATTCCGCAATTATACACAGACTGATACTAATGTACTAATTAATGTAAATTAAATGAATTCTTCTTTTCCAGACAAGAAGCAAATTAAACTGTACTTTGTTCTCCGGAGAAGGCAACTCCATACGTATACGTTTGTGCTCCGTGGTTTGAAAGTACACTAGCTCTCCTTAGAGAAAAGTTACACCGGCTATTTAACTCCAACTCCGGCGAAGCCGATCGACCCAGGGGTCTGGGGGCATGCCCCCAGAAACAAATTTGACCAATAGTACTATTCTTTTTCCCAAAAAAGAAGCGAAGAATACGCTATATTAAACCTTGGTTTGGAAGTGTTGGTCATCCAAGAAAACAGTTTAACCCAAAACTCCGAGGGCTGACCAATAAAAATATATCTTACCTAAACCAGTAATATGCATTACGCTTCTCAGAATAGTATGTTTTCCAGGGGAACGCCCCCAGGCCCCCGGACTCGCTTCGCTCGATACCATGGTTGCCCAGGACCTTCTGCGAAGCAAAACTAACGCTATTGCTTCTTTTCTGTGAAAGAAGAAAGCCACAACATCAATTGGTTTCTGCCTGTGGCATTCCCAGACCCACTAGATTCGTTCCGATAGAGGTTATGAGCAGAGTTCAAATGTTCTATTCGTTGAAGCCTCGCAAAGCCACGGGGGCGCATGTAGCTCCCCCCCTTGCAAAGCATCACCCAGAACTGGTTTTTGCCTCAGAACCCCTCGGATCGCTTCGCTCGAGATTACGCGTAGATTTCAACTGTTCTATTCATTGAAGCCTCGCAGAGCCACGGGGGTGCAGGGGGCTGGCCCCCTGCAAATCCTAACCCAGGCGTGGCTTTCTGGTGTACACTAAAAACTCTGCGAAGCCAAACCAAGGGATCCCCCGTACTCCCAGATCGAAAACAGTTATATAGTAAAATATGGTATATACTGGGGATATGAATTGGTAGTAGATCCAGGGGAAGATTGATGATCGGTCGTTACTTCCCAACATAACTATCGTCGACGGGATGAAAGAGTATGAGCGTGAACGAGGAGGATGACGAACGGGTGCAGGAGGTCCAGGTGTTAGAGAGCATATATCCAGAGATGCGAGTGGACGAGGGGGGTGTATCGGGGAGCGTCGAGGTGGCGGTGGCGCCACCTTGCGGTGTGGCTGTGTTTTTTGAATGTGAGATGGAACAGAGAGAATACAAGATTAGCCATTTACCGCCAATTGAGCTTATTTTCGACCTTCCAAGGGGATACCCAGGGGAGAAACCTCCGAGAGTACGCTTAGAGGCGCTTTGGATGGATCGGCAAAGGCTGGAAGAGTTGAAGGAGGAGCTGATGGGTCTCTTTGATCACGAACAGGTGATTTTCTCCATGGTGGATTTGCTTCAGCAGAAGGTAGAGACCGAGTTCTGTAAGCTGACTTTCACCGACCCGGCCATGAAGGATGTTTTGTTCCAACACGATCTGCAGGCAAACCAACGGGAGTTTGAAGACCGGACCTTTCATTGTGCCATTTGCCAGAGCCGGAAGAAGGGGGCTGTTTGTGTTCGGCTGGCCAACTGCGGAGACGTCTTTTGCACAGAGTGTTTGACAGACTACTTCACGGCGTGCATTGATCAGGGGTACATCAACCAGGTGGTTTGTCCACAGCCGGATTGCACATCACCTGGGCTGAACAAGCAGGAATTGACCAGATTGGTGGGAGAGGCCCGCTATGACAGATGGGAAACGTTGAAGAAGAAGCAGGAAATTGAGGCTGATCCAAACACGGCTGTCATTTGTCCTCGAAACTTCTGCCAGGCCCTCATCAAACGAAATCCGGATGACAACCTCACCATCTGCGGCAGCTGCGAGTTTGCCTTCTGTGCCGTTTGCAAACGGTCCTGGCACGGGTATTTCGACGCATGCCGCATCCCTGAGCCGTCGAAGGAAATCATTGAGGAATACATGGAGGGCGACGAGCTAACTCGAGCGAAAATCGAGGCTTCGTGGGGTAAAAACAACATGAAACACCATGTACACGAATACGAGTGTGAAAAGGGCTTTAGGGAGTATATGGAACTGCACGATAACCGCGAATGCCCCAAGTGCCAGGCGCCAATCGAACGCTCCATGGGCTGCAACAAAATGACCTGCCCCATCTGCTCCACCTTCTTTTGCTTCCTCTGTGCGCAAGAGCTCGACAGACAGAACCCGTACGACCATTACGGAAACCCCATGTCCCAGTGCTACAGACGACTCTTTCAACACACCGAAATAGAGGACTTTGATGACCCCGCTTTTCGGGGAAATCTAATACCCTTCTTCTGAAATTTCTCAGGGCTTGCCCCCGCTCCCTGGCTTCGGTTATGTGTTTTTCTATGATCGTTTTAAGCCTCGCAGAGTCACGGGGGTAAACCTAACCTAGAAGTTAATTCTGGGGGGGGGGGGGGGGGGGGGCGCCCCCAGACCCCCTGGGCTCGCTTCGCTCGAGGTTTGGGTCTTTGGTCGTCGTTTTTTTTTGGGGGCACGGCCCCAACCCTCCCAAGTCCGCTTCGCGGATTATGTGTCTATCACTGACAATTGTTTGGTCCTTCTTTTTCCCTAAGAGCAAGGGTTGTTGACAGTAAATGTCGTTCAGGATTAGATGATTTTCGTTTTTCTCAGTATTCGACGGAGCCTCGCTGAGACAGAGACCAGCTCCCAGAAACATATGTGGTACGGCAAAGGATGCTAGGGCATGCCGTCTGAGGTTATAATGGTATTAGTAGCGGATATTAATCTAGATTGATCGATTGGGTAGTTCAAGACGCCATTCCTCGGTTAAGATTGAGAGGGGAAAGGGATAGTTAGGATTTGCAGGGGGGAAGCCCCCTGCACCCGTGGCTCTGCGAAACTTCAACGAATAGAGAGAATAGAACACTGCCCATAGCCTCGAGCGAAGCGAGCCCTGGGGGTCTGAGGGCGGGCCCCAGAAATATACAACTGGGTTAGGATTTGCAGGGGGCAAATAGAAAAGCTGAGCATTGGTTGTCTGGAGGAGGAATGTGAATATTTATACCTAGAATACATAAGGAGATCAGTCGAATGGGGTTAAATAAGCTTCGGCAATATAACGTGCGCGGGCGTTGAGGAAGAGTTTCATTTCAGAGATTTCTTTGTCGACTTCCTCCATGAACTAAAGAATTTGTTAGTGGTTCTGCGTGGTTACGATAACAGCATAAACTTACCTCAATGATGAAATCCACCAGCTTGTGTTTAAGCATTTGCTCCGTGTGGAAGTTTGTGATGAGGAAGGAAATGTCAAAGCCGTCGATGGGCTTTCGACGTAGAATGAAGAAGTTTTCCGCTCTACTAGTCAAGAATCTGGTGAATTGTTTGACTAGAATATTTTCAATTTCATCCGCCTGCTTGATCTTGATGGATACTCGAACAGAGTTGATACTGGGCTCTATCAATACCTTCTCATTCTCATTTCGTGCAATCGTCATTGGATTCAACAATGCTTCAGGTGTTCTCTGGTACTCAACCTCTGGCGTGTTGTGTCGTTCAACAACCTGCGAAGCAAAGTTTTCTAAACACAACGCCGCAGTCAACGACTGTCGAACGGCCGTCAAATAAGGTCGCAACGATTGTGACTACATCTTTGTTAGTATATTGTATTCTGGCGCACGCACGTAGACACCTTGGGTCCGCTTCGAAGAGACTTGGATATCAGCTCCTCATCTGGTTTTCAATTTGACAATTAATCTTTCTTGATCCCATGTTCACAAAGTGCGACAACTATTGCTCCATCCAACCACTTTCGGTGTTAACACTGAATTTCCCTGTCCTCTGGGTTAGGATTTGCAGGGGGCCAGCCCCCTGCACCCCCGTGGCTCTGCGAGGCTTCATCGAATAGAAACAGTTAAACATTTCCGTCCGAATTTCCCTGTCCTCTATACTACCGCGGTAAGAAGACCAACATTGAGTTGGGCCCAAATTCCGCGAAGCGGACCAACGCTTTTGGTTCTTTTCTGGAAAAGAACAATACACCACCAAATCAAACCAGAGAACAGTTCTTCCTCCAGACTAGAACGTTCTCCGGAGCCAACCAACGATATATTGGACCTGAATTCTGCGAAATGGACCAACTCTTTGGCCATTTCCCGGAAAGGAGCAAATGAACGGTAAGATCCGAGACTGAGGTCCTCTTGCTCGTTTATCACCCAATAAGAACGTTCTCCGGGGTGAACAAACAAGATGTCGGATCCAAATTCCGCGAAGCGGTCAACGCTTTTGGTTCTAACATTGGCGCATATCGGAGTTGTTGAGCGTGCTTCGTTTGACAGAGGAACTTACCATTGTTCTATTGAATTGCCGAGATTAGCTGCTAGGCGGTGGTTATGTGTTGGCTGGTGATGATGGAGTAGTTGGTAGTGGGAGCGCGTACAACGCGCCCAGGGCAGGGTAATCCGTTTGAGGATTGGTCCCAATTGAATAAATAGCTTTGAGTTAGTCGAGATCCGATATATATTCGTTCGTTCACAAGATGGGCTGGCAAGCGGTGAGCGGACAGGATGGCAAGGTGTACTACTACAACAGCGACACGTTAGAGACGACATGGGAGAAGCCAGAGGAGCTCTTCACAGCGCTTGATCGGGCGATATTGAATGTCAATTGGAAGGAATACACAGCTGAAGGCGGTACTAAGTACTGGTATAATGTAAAGAATGGTCAGAGTGTGTGGGATACGCCACCAGAGGTTCAAAGGCTAATTGATCAATATAATAGTGCGTCTGTTGTGCCGGTTGTTGGCCATGACCATGGGTTTAGATCAACCAGTCGTTTAGCACCGGGCCACGAGCAGGTCTATGTGTCCAAGGACGAGGAGAGCGAAGCCTTCAAGGGGCTATTACGACGGCAGGGGGTTGATGGGTCCATGTCTTGGAGTGAGGCCATGAAGCGATTAGTCCTAGATCCGGAATATTGGTCGGTTCGTGAGCCAGCGCAGCGTAAGGCCTATTTCGAAGAATTTGTACGCGAGGTCGACGAGGAGGCCAAACGGAAGGAATTGGAGATGAAGGAGGCCAACACCAAGAAAATGTATGCAGTGTTCCGTCAGCATCCCGAGATCAAGTATTACACGCGTTGGAAGACGGTCAAGGACAAGGTCCAGCAGAGCGATATTGATGAACGAGACCAGAAACAGGCATTCAAGGCATATGTGCGTGAGTTGCGAGAGACGCACGAACAGGAGGAAGAAACGGCGCGTTTGGCTGCAATGGAAGAGTTGAAGGGTGTGTTCAAACGATTGGAAGTAGATGTGTACACCAAATGGGACGACGCATATACAGCCATTGAGCAAGATGAGCAGTTCAACAGGCTCTCGGACAAGCTGCACAAGCTTGACGTTTTAGAGGCGTTTGAGGATTACATCAAGGACCTTGAGCGTAAGTTGAATCAGGAACGGCAGCAGGTCAAGCGTCAGCGATATCGCCAGGAGCGCAAGAATCGCGAGGCGTTCATACAGCTGTTGGACGAGTTGCATAACCGTGGAGACATCAAGGCGGGAACCAAATGGATGACTATTCACCCGATGATTGAACAGGATGAGCGATACATCAATATTTGCGGCCAACCGGGCTCGTCACCTCTCGAGCTGTTTTGGGATGTTCTAGAGGAAGAAGAACGCAAATTGAAGAATCAGAAGGAGCTCGTTCTCGACGTTCTGGCCAACCGACGAATCGTGGTTGACGAACGCACTGACTTTGATCGCTTCTACCGTGCCATACGAGATGACCCGCGGGTGGCCGACCTATCAGAGGAAACGTTGAAACTCATTCACCAACGATTAAAACAATCTACCACATCCAAACGCCGCGATGTTGACCGCTATGCCGACGAACGCAGACTCCGACGAGCCCAAGACGCACTCCGTTCAGTAATCAAACATCTAGAGCCACCCGTGACCCTCGATAGCACCTGGGAATCGGTAAAACCCCGCATCGCAGACACTGAAGAGTATCTAGCGCTCCCCGACGAAACCAACCGACGCATGGCATTTGACAGACATCTCCGACGCTTGAAAGAACGGATCCAAGACGACCGTGATCGGGAGAGAGAACGCGAACGGCGCAGACGCGAAGAAGAACGTCGTGCACGTGACGAAGAAAGAATGCTCCGCTATCGTCCCAGAGGCTACGACGATGGCCCCAGCTTGGAATACTAACCTATTTAATGTAATATATCCCCTTTTCGTCTTCCAAACTCTCACGCCTTGAATCAGACTTCTGCGAAACAGAACTGACGCTTTTGCTTCTTTTCTGGAAAAAAAGAACATCATTTGGTCAGTTGTTTTCTTGGGGGCACGCCCCCAAACCCCCAGGGTCGGCTTCGCCGAACTTTGGGTTAAAAATCCTTCTGCGAGGCAGAACTATCACATTTGCTTCTTTTCTGGAAAGAATATCACTTGATCAGTTGTTTCCCTTGAGGACACTTCTCCAAACCCACTGGGTCAGCTTCGCTGAGCCTAGGATCAAACAATCCTTCTGCGAAGCAGAACTAACGGTTTTGCTTTTCTGGAAAAGAAGAATATCTTTATATCGGTTCTTTACTTGGGGGCACGCCCCCAAACCCCCAGGGTCGGCTTCGCCGATGTTTGGGTCAACAATTCTTCTGCGAAGCAGAACTAACGCTTTTGCCTCTTGTCTGGAAAAGAAGAATGCCAGTTGATCGGTTGGGTATAGCCTAGAGTTTGATCGTCCCTCTTACCCACTTCTCCGCGAAGCGGACCCTGGGGGTCTGGGGCATGCCCCCAGAAAACTAGAAGCGTTCAGAAAGGCTCTGCAATGTTTTTGCTTCTTTGTGCGCCAATTGAGCATCTGTAGTGGTATATATATAATATGCCCTTCTGAGCTCGTAACAGGTCTTCTTTTTGGGAAAGAAGCTTAAGAAGAATATTATACATCAGTTGAAACTCAGGCTGTTTATAAGCCTCGAATGGCTACGCTTTATGTTTCTTTTTCTGGAAAATGAAGAAAATTCTTAAACATAAGAGAATTAGGGATGGTCAGTTATATATTAGATTGTGTGCTATGATTGATTGTGGGGTTCACGAGCGTTGGGAGTAGGGGAACACCACGTAACAACTTCCACGTAGGTACGTGCATTAATTGGGCGGGCAGATTGATGAATTTGAACATACCTAATCCGCGAAAGGCGGCTACACAGCTGCTGAATGTGATTCTGGTCGTTTCGACAGCATTTATGTTTTATAAGGGGTTGGGCGTTGTGTCCAATTCGTCGTCCCCCCTGGTGGTGGTTCTTTCAGGATCCATGGAGCCAGCCTTTCAGCGTGGAGATGTTCTGTTCCTTTGGAACCGTGAGCATCGAGCCAAGGTCGGTGATGTGGTCGTTTATAACGTGAAAGACCGGGACATTCCAATTGTTCATCGAGTGATGCGACATCATAGTTCGGATAAGAAACAACTGCTCCTGACAAAAGGAGACAACAACCCCATGGACGACATAGACCTCTACAGCAAAAAGCAGCTCTATCTTGACCGTGAAGCCGAAATTGTCGGAACTGTCAAAGGATACATCCCCAAAGTCGGCTATTCAACCATCCTTCTAACTGAAAACAAACAACTCCGTTACGTCATGCTCGGTCTCGTCGGTCTATCAACTCTTCTTCAGGATGACTAATCTACTATATTTATATAACTAAAAACAGACCCAATTTCCCGTATAATGTCGTGTTTTCCAACCAACTCACTACTACAAAAAAACGGCCCTTTGCAATCCTAACCCAGAAGTAGTGTTTTCTGGGGGCACGCCCCCAGACCCCCAGGGCTCCCTTCGCTCGAAGCTATGGGTAGCGGTTCGTTCTTTCTATTCGTCGTAGCCTCGCAAAGCCACGGGGGTGCAGGGGGCTGGCCCCCTGCAATCCTAACCCAGAAGTAATGTTTCCTGGGGGCACGCCCCCAGACCCCCTGGGCTCGCTTCGCTCGAGGTTATGGGTAATGTTCAATTTTTTTTTTTTTTTTCTATTCGTTGAAGCCTCGCAGAGCCACGGGGGTGCAGGGGGCTGGCCCCCTGCAAACCTAACCCAGTAGTCGCTTTTTTTTGGTATAAAACACAGAAGAATCTAGGGAGTTTGTTTTGTGGTGTTTGTGGGTGGTGATAAGTCCCAACGCCACCATTAGAACCGAGGAGAGTTACAACAACGACATGTCGACCGTGTCAATTCAGATCAAGCATTCGGGGAAGACGTATCAGGTGGACGTCGACACCGAGGAGAAGGGCGAGGTGTTTAAGCACCAGCTCTACTCTTTGACTGGTGTTCCACCGGAGCGACAGAAGATCCTCATCAAGGGCGGGCAGCTCAAGGACGACACGATCATGTCGAGTCTGAATCTGAAGCCCAACCAAACAGTCATGATGCTCGGTACGGCTGGCGAGCTTCCAAAGGAGCCTGCCCAGAAGATGCAGTTTGTGGAGGACATGAATCAGGAGCAGATTGCGAAGAAGCAGGTGGTTCCGAACGGGCTGATCAACATGGGCAATACGTGCTATTTGAACTCCACCTTACAGGCGTTGCGCACGGTGCCCGAGCTCAAGGACGAGTTGAACAAGTACAGCGGTGGTGGTGGTATTAGCTCCTTGGACCTGACTGCCTCATTGCGCGATCTATATAAGGACATGAATCGGACCACAGAGGCGTTTCCTCCTCTGGCCTTCCTCAATGCACTTCGTCAGAGTTTTCCACAGTTCCAGGAACGTGGCGATGACGGTCAGTTCAAGCAACAGGACGCGGAGGAGGCCTGGTCGGGCATCCTGCAATCACTGAGAAATAACCTGGGCCCGTTTGTGGACAGCTACTTCGGAGGCAAGTTCGAGACGGAGCTCAAATGCGACGAAACAGACGAACCCGCGCAGACGGGCGTCGAAGAGTTCTCCAAGCTCAATTGCCACATCAGCAAAGACACCAACTTCCTCCGCGACGGGCTCATGGAGGGACTGGAGGAGAAGATCGAGAAACACAACGAGTCTCTGGGACGAAACGCTCAATACACTCTAAAGAAGCGCGTGTCGCGCCTGCCTAAGTATCTGACGGTGCACTTCATCCGTTTCTTCTGGAAGCGCGACGTCGGCAAGAAGAGCAAGATCCTCCGCAAGGTGCAATTCCCCTTCAACTACGATGCGACAGAGCTATGTACAACAGAGCTGCAGGAGAAACTGGTTCCTGCGCGCGAGAAGTATCGCGACGTTGAGCGCGAGATACTCGAGCTCAAGCGTGCGGCAAAGCGCGCAAAGTATCAGGAGCTGGACGGAGAGCTATCTAAAGATGTGAACAAGGAGGGCGAACTGTCGGCAGAGAAAAAGGCGGATCTTGACAAGCAATTGGCAGAATCGGTCCATGCTGACCTAAAGAGCGAGCCGTCGTGCAACAGCACGGGCCTGTACCAATTGCACGCCATTGTGACCCACAAGGGCCCGGACGCCGACTCCGGCCATTACCAATGCTTCGTGCGCAACGAGCAGAGCGAGAACAAGTGGTGGAAGTTCAATGACGACAAAATCACCGAGGTCGACGATGACAAGGTAGAAATGCTTGCTGGCGGCGGTGAGTCCGACTCCGCCCTCATCTTACTCTACAAAGCCGTTAGTGTATAGATATACAGACTAAATACATTGCTACCACAAAAACTAATACTCCCTTTCTAAACCTCCAAACGCTTACCCTCTGCATATGCGTTTTGCCGCGCAGTAAAAACTAATATAAAAGGACTAAAAACACTAGCCTTGCAGCTGAGGGGCAGTGCCCCCAAGAAACCAGTTCTGTGTTAGGTTTGCAGGGGGCCAGCCCCCTGCACCCCCGTGGCTCTGCGAGGCTTCAACGAATAGAAATAATGTAACACTACCCATAACCTCTAGCGAAGTGAGCCCTGGGGGCCTGGGGGCACGCCCCCAGAAATATACAACTGAGTTAGGTTTGCAGGGGGCCAGCCCCCCTGCTCCACCGTGGCTCTGCGAGACTTCAACGAATAGAAATAATGTAACACTACCCATAGCCTCGAGCGAAGCGAGCCCAGGGGGTCTGGGGGCGTGCCCCCAGAAAGCAGTTCCAGGGGCGCTTTAAAAAGAACAACATCGACCCAGCCAATTGAATTAGAAGGGCGCCTCAGTTTGGTGAAGGTTCAATAGACCCAATCTTCCGAGAAGCGCGCCCTGGAGTTTGTGGGATTGTCCCTAGGGAAATAGCTAACTTGACAAACACAAAGCATTACTCTGTAGCAGTTGGATGAACGGTACTGACTTTACCTGAGAACTCGAACTTCAGATTCAAGTACTTGGGCTGTGTCTAAGCAAGTACCAACCTGACGATGGAGGCGTTAAATATAGCAGGGATGAAGGCAATAACTAAGAAAAGATCTAAAAATGCCATCTTCTTGCAGAAAAAGAGGCAAAAAGCGCTTGATGTTATGAGGCCCCAGGGAGCTACATAGTCGAGGACAAAGATTTTGCGCAAAGGGATGGACCCAAAAAGCGTGAACGCGAAAGGATGGTGAGTTGGATGTATGATACAACAAAGTCTAATTGGTGTTAAGGTTGTTAATCTGGGTTTTGAAAGCGTCGAGTTGTTCGGCGCAGTTGAGAGCACGGCCCTTGTTATCTTTAAAGCACTGGACGAGGTCATTTCGGGCCTTCGCTAGTTCAGCAGGATATTCTGCCTTCTTTGGTCGTGCATCCAGTTGGGCCTTGAGAGCGGTAAGCTTTTCTTTCAACGATGCCGAGTCTTCCTCGAGCTCTTTGGAAGGCGCAGGGACCTTTTGTAGGGCATCCTCGAGTGCCTGTCGACTCTCCTTCTCTAGGGTGTGCAACTCATTGTTGACCCGGTCCTGGATGTACTTCTCGCTGTACTGTGATCGAGTGTAATCGGACTAAAGACATTAGTATTGTCTTGAAATGACAATCGCAAAATAACCTACCTCGAGGGTGCTGTCTAGCTTGCTCACAAGCGCATTCGAAAACTCCGTGGGAGTTTGCGGCAGAAATACTTTACTCTGCTCTTGTTTGGATTGACCGGCGCCCATGATATTAGCTATTAACGCTGCAGTCAGTACTCGTTGATGTTGGTTTTTGATTCGCCGGCCATCGGCGTTCGATCCCGACCGATAAATGACGGACCTTTTTCATCAACCTGCCTCGGTTGCCCTGGCAACCAAGGAACAAATTGCTCTTGCCAGCTTAGATTTACATTAGTAGCCAATGCCTAGAGCTGACTACCTTCGTCCACGCATATATTTATATGTTCGATAAATGGATTTATATATGGCTTTTAAAAAAATATTGGCAAATGAGCTTAATTGAATATCTCCTGGGACACGCTCCCAATCTCCGGGTCGCCTAACCTGCATGCCTTCTAGTCAGAAATCACCAGTTGTGTTGTCTTCTGGGGGCACGCCCCCAGACCCCCTGGGTCGGCTTCGCCGAATTTGTGTTGGCAAACCTTTAAATTTGTGAAGCATATGCAAACAGCGCTAGAATATATATATATATATTAACTTTTTTGCTGTTTTTTCTGGGTCGGAAAAGAATTATAATTAAGCTATATAGCACCATCTTTCTCGCGTACCTTTTCGACCACCATCGGTTGCCATGGCAACCTTATTAAAAATTTCAAGCAAAAAGGAACGATTCTAAGGTCCTGCCCGGACTCGAACCGGGGTCGCCGGAATATTCGACTGAAATCAAAATCCGGAGTGATAACCACCTACACTACAGAACCGTTCACGACCAAAAAAATTTCTGTCTTTTTGATATCCCATATTAAAAAAAGCTAAATCCCGCCAAATCGCCGCAAATCCGTGTTAATAATGCCAATATAATTCCTACGGGTTCATATATGGCACGAAAACACCATAGCGTCACTCAGAAAAATTTTGTGTTGGAAAATGTCTGGTCATGTAGCAACCCAAAAACAACATCGGTAATGAAACAAAATAACTCAATTATTAATAACCTTATCACGTGGAAGTTTCAAACAGTAGTGCTGTATGAAGTATCAATGCCATTTACACTCTATCGATTATGACCTTTTCAGTCAATATTTGGTATGACGGATTGAACGGGAAGCTGAAGGAAGATCTGCAGATTGGTTATATCTTGTTTATAGTCCTATGTAAGTAACATGTTGTAGATTACATCGGGTTGGACTGTTTGGAACTTCCTTCTTTGGAGTAAATTGGTTATTATTATTATGACGCGTTGGTCTGATCTGGGCGGAAGTTTTCGGCATTTTGTCTTGCTCGCATGTTGAATGTTACTGCAAACGAGGCCGGATTCACCCCAATATGAGTGTGTGGGAAAACCATTTCGTATTCGAGACGGATTCTAGACTTCACTGGACAAAACCCACAAAAGCCACCATCGTCGTTGCGACCGGCACGATCGCCGCAGTAACCGGATTTATTTGCGGTTTCTCATCTACACAAAACCATTGTAAAGGAAATCAAAACGATAGGAGCCAAGGTAATAGGCTTCATAGACGATATCACCATCTATGTCACTGGCAAATATGTGAAGGCAAATGGAAGGAAGCTAAATGAAGTTCTGGGGAAATGTGACGAATGGACTCGTAGCCGGTACAGAGCAATAATGGTGACAAGTTAGGGTACATGCACGTCCATCCTTCGAGGAAGTCACAAGATACTCCGAGGTAGGGGGTACCTGGAGGATCGAAAAGAAAATCTTGGGAGTCGGAACTCAAGTTGTTGGGTGTGACATTGGATGACAAGATGAACTTCAAGAAACATGCTGAACCAGTCATCGGTCGTTCTAGCCGAGTAGTTAGATTGATAGGACGACTAGGTGGAATAAGTGAGTGATTGAGTGGAGCGGCGATGCGTAGATTGTACATCGCATGTGCAAGGTCAATCATGGAGTACGCGTTCAATATTTGGTATGACAGATTGAGCCTGAAATTCAATAAAATTGCAGAGAGTTCAGAATACTGCATTTCTCCGCATTTTAGGAGTCTTTAAAACAATTTCTATTGGAGCATTACACAAGGATGCGGAGGAGGAACTATTCCACAACAGGGTGAAGACCTTGATGGAATATTACGGTATTCGGGTGTACCGGCACACGAATCCGAAGAACCCCATTGCCAAGTCTATGCGTAGATTGAGGAGTGGAATAGGAACGGCTGATTTGTTTGCTCATATCAGTCAGAAGCCGGAGAAAGCGAAGGATTATTATTGGTCTAATTGCGCCCCGTGGAAGCCAGAAAATACAGAAAAGGTGACGGCCAGCTATGCAAATACCAAAGCCCTCAGGAAGAAAGAGTACTTGCATAGTAGAGATAAATGGAAAGAGTGGCTTAATAGTTGCCATCAATATGGCCATGAAGGATTCTATCAGCGGCATACTGGATATCAACTGTCCTCGAAAGACTATCCCAACCCATTGAAAAGGATTTTCTGGAAGAATCCACGCCATGTGCGTAGCAGAATAATTCGGAAGCTACTTCCAGAGGTTGAGTGCCCCCAACAAAACTACAACTGCTCGTGCGGTGAATTGAAGACGTTTCACATATCTTGGTGAGATGTGGTCAATATGAGAATGTCAGACAAGCCCTGAAGCAAGTTTCACCGGAGCTGAACCTGATGGTCCTCCTTTATAGCAAAAAGGGCCTAGATCCGGTGGTTGAGTTTATCAAATCGGTACTGCACCAATCATATTAGATGGAAATCTCTGCTGCGGAAGGGTTGCTTGTGTGGAATTTGTCCAGTGAAGTGCAGCAGTTATCTCGTTATACGAAATGGTTTTCCCACACGCTCATTAATGAGGGGGTTCCGGTGCCATCAACCAACCCAATGATGAACCTTCGAATTCCAAAATGCCGAAACGTCTGCATCAATGAGACCAACATGCGGTCGAGCTCTATAGCTCATGCTCGTGTGTTATAATTACATATATTTGTATGTTATGTATAGGTACGTACGTACAGAGGCCGGATCTAGTAATTAAACTGATTTATATTAATTACTTAAAACTCGATCGGCGAATTCGCGCTGCTTGTCTCCAGAAGCAATTTAATTACTATGTGCCGGTCGCGCCGTACCAATGGTGAAATTCGATAACTTGGCAATGTACTTGGCGTTTAGGTGTAATTTGGTTAACCTGTTTTTATATGAACAGGGCTCGATAGGAGAAAGTTTAATTATTGACAAGGCACAGCAAAATGTACGGTAATAGTTTTCGGGGAGAAGCCCATCGGGCGTTAAAGTTGATCAAAGATGAAATGCCAATAGACTATTGGCTGAGGCGTATGAAAATCACCCGGTTGCTGTATGACCATGAAGTTGATGAGCTAAGCTCGTACGGCTTGGAATTAGGAGAACTGCCGTTAACGCTGTGGGAGGATGAAAGCCTGAACGGCTTGATACTGCAATGTATTGACAAACTGAGTTCCCGTGTTCGTGATACGCCGCTGCCCTGTGGTTCACCTAGCTCTTGGGCACAGAGAGTGGAACAGTTTGAACATCATTCGGATCACATGGCGGTTGAATATTTGAAATTAGCTGTGATTCAAATCATTGGACCAATTCTACAGATAATTGAACAAATGGATAAGACGTTACGGAAGGGCTGTCGAGTAAGCTTTCACGACAATCATCATATTTTCAACAAGCCTCATGTGGTAGTGACGTACGGGAGACGTCAACGACCGAGGTGTCTTATTCACACCACAAAAACCGACATGAATATCAGTTATGACAAGCTGATAGAAGCCTTGGATAATCCCAAAACAAATGATTCAGGCACATTGCAAGTGTTGGCACATATACAAGAGTTGTACTCGGCAATGTTACTGAATAGAGTCCGATATGGTGCCATGACCAACTGCTCACAGATCATCTTTGTAAAAACTGTATTCACGCCAGGAAACCAACATAGGCTTTTTATTTCCCAGCCAATGGACTACGATGACTCCTCCCGTGGGTTCAGTACCATTGGTGCATTAACTGGGCTCATCTTGACCTCGTTGGGTTATTCACCAAAATTGGAAACTGGTGATCATGCCCCTCCCGTGAAACATGAAGTCCTAAAACAAACTCCGTATGGACAAAAGCCGATTGGACTCATTACTATCAGCACCAAAAGTCCGAAGTATTCAAGTGTGGGACGGACTGTGCGTGCCCTATACCAGCAGGATGACAAAGTCTATTCCAATGTCTATGCCAAAATTACAAACCATACCCGAAACAAACGTGGAGCGCAACTCCTACAAACTGAATACAATGCTTATAGTCGATTGACCGAACTTCAAGGATCAATATTTCCCCTAGTTCATGCATACGGAACTATTTTACATACGAATAGGATCCTGGTATTGGAAAATGCGGGAAACCCCGTTGATCCCTTAAATGTGGACGACGACACCATCAAGGAAATGCGTGTCCTCATTCAGGAACTACATAACCACCAAATTGTCCACAACAATATCTCACTCAATTCCTTCCTTCGCGATGAGCAAGAAAATATCAAAATCATCGGATTCACACATGCAATCATAAACGCCTTACCAGAACAATGCGACCGAGATTGGTCGGCACTGCGTAAAATCATCCGCCACGTTAAACATATCCGTGGAAACCTAAACACTCGCATCTAAACTTCATAGTACATTTTTTTTACCAGTAATTTTTGGGGGCACGCCCCCAGACCCCCAGGGCTCGCTTCGCTCGAGACTTTGGGCAGTGTTCGATGAGGCCTGACAGAGCCACGGGAGTAGCCTCCCGCAAAACCCAACACCGGAGAACCTTCTCTTACACGTCCCAGGCCCCAGGGGCTTGCTTCGCTCGAGACAATCGGTAGTGGTATTATTCCATTCGATGAAGCCTCGCAGAGCCACGGGGGTGCAGGGGGCAGACCCCCTGCAAACCTTCCCCACGATTGTTTTCTGGGGCCAAGCCCCCTAGGATTGCTGTAATAAGCTAAGTAGATAAAACTCTTGTCTGGTACGAGCGAAATTGGGGTTTCGTCTTAGAGATAATTCAGTTTATGATTTATTAAGGGTAGTTACAACAGATTAGCTAGTCAACAGATGCAAAGATAATTTAGTTTGATTTGAATTGATTTCCGCTCCTTTCGTCTTCTTTTTGTTAGAGCCATGATTGAGTTTGGTTGTTGTTATAAATATTCTGCTGTTGCTGTGGTGGTTGACCGGAGCTGCTGCCTTGGGCAACTTGTGCATTCATTTTTCTGAATTGAGAAGAGCTCCCGCCAGTTGTTTGTTGGTTGTTTGCGACTGCAGCAGCAGCGGCGGCGACTGGTACCGACGATTGGCCCCCGGCAGCGCTTTTAAGCTTGGTTTTATCGGACTCTTCGGCAACCCCTGGTGGCGATCCACCAGTGGGAGCGGCAGCAGCGGGTTGGTCCTTTTCGCCTTCCTTCAATTGCTTCTGCTGCTTTTGTTGCTTTGCTTGGTGCTTGAGCAAGGTCCAGTCAAACACCAAATCGTAGTAGTAGTTCTGGCGCAAAAACAGGTCTCTCATCATCTTACGCAGATAGAGATAATCTGGCTTATCATCAAAACGCAGCGAACGAGTATAAGTTAGGAAAGTGGTGAATTCGGCAGGAAGACCACGTGTCAGTGCCTCAGCTGACGTGGTCATCTTCTTCTCCATGATCCGATCATACTTTTGCTTCTTTGTCTGAGCCTTCAAGCCCTGCCATGGTAAAGACCCTCGGCAGAAATAAATGAGCACATATGCCAAACTCTCGAGATCATCCCGTCGTGATTGCTCGACACCCAGATGGGTATTGATGGAAGCATATCGCGCAGTGCCAGTCAAGTTCTTGTTCTCGCGATACGGGATGTGTAGATGCGTGCGAGGATCGCGGAACTTTTTGGCCAACCCAAAGTCAATCACGTTAACTTGATTTCCCCGGCGACCAATGCCCATTAAAAAGTTATCGGGCTTAATATCCCGATGAATGAAGCTCTTTGCATGTATAAACTCAAGACGACAGATTAACTGGTCAGCCAACAGCAGGACCGTCTTGTAGCTGAACTTGCGGTTGCAGAAATTAAACAGGTCCTCCAGGGATGGGCCCAATAAATCAATCACGAGTGCATTATAGTCACATTCGGTGCCATACCAACGCACGAATGGAATGCCGATGCCCCCCGACAAAGCCTTATAAACCCTAGCCTCGTAGTCCAGTTGCGGGTGTTTGGCTCGAACACTCTCCAACTTTATGGCCACCTCCTCGCCGGAAATGATGTTGGTGCCCAAGTAGATGTCGCCAAACGACCCGGAGCCTATTTTGCGCCCGATTCTATACTTCTTTCCCACGCGAAGGTCCCTACAAACACAGACCCGTTAGCATCCCCATCGCAGTCTGGCTCAGTAAAATACATCTATACTTACAGCGACATGTCTAATGGTGTGGTGTGGTCGTTGAGTCTTACTACTCGTCGCAGGTAGGACACAGGAGAAAGAGAGAGGAGAAGAGTGTTGTGGTCACAACAACAGAAAATTTGTTGAGAGGGGGCAAAAAACGCCGCACAAGCACAAAGAAAAACCGCTCAACCGTGCATGCATGCATCGGTCCGCGGATCGAGACACCCCTGGCTGCGATAAAAACAATGAACGATCGTGGGGCCGTTTCCTCGGGGTAGCCCGCTCTTGACTCGGTTTACAAACGTCGGGTGCTGTAAATATGTCCCTAAGATAGTGGTTCTGGCAGCAATTGTTTTCTGGGAATGTTTTAGCACCTTCGTGTGGCCAACGCTTTCATTTCTTTTTTGTTTGACTATGGGCGTAATTAATTTAATAATTATTTTACCTTGTTGACAACTTTGATACAATTGTGGCTGTACGTATGATTGAATTGAGTTTAAGGTTTGACACGCCGAGAGCGGCATGTTAATAATATACAGGCGTAGGCAGGATACATGGTACTTTGGTCTCAGTTGTCACACTCGTCTATACTGTACATAATTGCACTGTTTCCAATGTGTAACAGCGACACCGTGCATGGTACGCTTAGAAACGTTCTGGTGGCATCTCGCATCTCTGGATATTCTACGCCGAGGCTCACACATCCGGGAAGCAGAGTCACGCCTTTCTTTGTTCATGAAACAAATGTCTAATACAATGGCATTCTACTAGCTTAAGTGTAACATATACGAACTAACGCTTTGCTTCTTTTCTGGAGAAGAAGAAACTGCTTCGTATGGTTGTACTTCTGGGGGCATGCCCCCAGACCCCCTGGGTCGGCTTCGCCGAGTTTTGGGTGAAGAGAACTCTTTTGCGAAGCAGACCCGGGGGGTCGGCTTCTCTGAGTACTAGTTACGAGAATGAGTATAAAATAGCAGTCGTTGTAGAATCACGAACAGTTTCTTCTACCGTATGTTATCACCAGGTTGAAGAGGACGAAGGTTGGGATGCCTCTCGTCTGGCTCTAGGCTACGGGAAAGACTTTGAGAAGACAAGATAACCTACTTAGTTAGAGGTCCCTTTTAGGATGGTAGTTAATAAAGCATACTAACTCCCACTGAAAAGAAGCTTGTTCTAGTTAGCCAGTAAGATCAATTTTCTTACTGTTGTTGGCCCATTGAATAAGAAAAGATTTGACAGCCTCCCACGCTGTGATATGCCACATTCAGCTTGTACCAGGGTGTGCATTTGGGGTGCCCAAAGAAGACTTCTGGGTTACGATTACAGGGAGCTAGTGCCTTGTGCCCCCAGCGAGGCCTTATCATCGAATAGAATAATCCAACTACCCATGGTCTAGAGCGAAGCTATCCCTGGGTGTTTGGGGGCATTCCAAAAAAGAGTAACTTTGCAATATGACGTCGACACACAATGGGACTGCTAGTAATGAATTGCCTCTTTTATTCGCCAGTCTCTTGGAAGCAAGCCATTCTTCATTTTGAGCAACATCTGGACATAGTGCGTACCTTTTTTGGGGAACGCCCCTAAACCCCCAGGGTCGGCTTCGCCGAGGGGCGGGTCTCTAGACCTTCCGCGAAGCGGGACAACGCATTTTGCTTCTTTTTCTGGAAAAGAAGAGTACCATTATATTAATTAGCTGGGCTTTGAACAATCAAAGAATCCCAAAAAAACGCTTCTGGTTATGATTGCAGGGGCACCAGCCACGGCATTCTGCGGAGCATAACAGCCCGTTTTTTATCTCCTTGTAGCGAGAGAATATAGGAAAGTGAGGGGGAAATAGGGTCATTGATAGCTAGTGCCATAGGTTTAATTTATACCCGGAACTGGCGATGATGACATTCTTAAACTGGACTTCCTCCGTCCGTTCTAAATGAATATATATTTTACCAAAGTGTTAGCTTGCTTTTTGGCCTTACGAAGAAATTCATACGCCATGTCGTGTTTCGTGAAGTATTTCAAATTGTAGTGTGACTAATTAAAAGCTTACAAATCTTCAGCCGCGTTGTAAGGGATGTAGATCATTTCCCAATCCACACTGGCGAAGATCTTCCGGCATTCAGTAAAAACAGGTTAAACAAACATTCACTAGTCGAAGTCAAGAATTTGGGTCTATTAGATGAAGCCTCGCAGAGCCACGAGGATGCAGGGGGCCAGCTCTCTGCAAACCTAACCCTGTAGTGCTGTTTTCTGGGGGCACGCCCCCAGGCCCCATGGGCCGGCTTCGCCGAGAATTTGAGTCTGAGTCAAGCTCCTGAAAATGGCTTTAGACTTGGTATAATGTATCCCCTATGGCAAATTGTAATAACCTGATGCCCGCTAATCATACCACAAGAATCTTATGACAATGTCGATCGAATACTGCAGGGCGATTGACATGCTTACAAATATTAGTAATACTGAAGACCATATAAGCACAGAGAACTACTGAAGCGGCTCTGTCGCTAGGGTTGAAGAAATGGAAGGAATTGTTAACGACAACGTTTTGATAAACGGGCACCGTGTTGCCTACGGAGTATTTGGCGAGGGAGAACCAGTGGTTCTGCTGCATGGGACGCCAGCATCATCCTTGATTTGGAGAAAAGTTGTACCTCAACTGGTAGAAAGGGGATATAAGGTGCACCTATTTGACCTGTTGGGGTATGGTCTGTCTGAGAGGCCTTGGGATCCGGCAGTTGACACTTCCATTACTGGACAGGTACCCGTTCTTGAGGCATTGTTGAAGCATTGGGGATTACAAACGGCCCATTTTGTTGCGCATGACTTTGGTGGAGGTATTGCGATGAGATTCGTTTTATCTGATCCAAAGCGTGTACGCACATTGACCCTGATTGATGTAGTCTCTTTTGACAGTTTTCCTTCCAAACGCACTAGGCAACAGATGAGGGATGGGCTGGAAAAGCTAATTAAGGTTCCTGAAACTGAGCACAGAAAGCATTTCCGAGAATGGTTACAGTCGGCTGTATATGACACGAGCAAGTTTGGAGCAATTGACACGTTTTTAGAGTACATATCAGGTCCCATTGGTCAACCAAGTCTGTTCCAACATCAAATACGACACTATGATCCGAAACATACAATGGAAATTTCTCACCGCCTTCATGAGCTTGGCAACCTTCCCGTTCAGATTGTATGGGGTGCAAACGATGAATGGCAGGTTGTAGAATGGGCATATAAACTACACCGGTCGATTCCTGGCTCTAGCCTACAAATTATAGATCAATGCGGTCATTTTTCTCCGGAGGAGCAACCTGAAAGGGTCTCTTCTTTGATATTGCAACACCTATAACTTTTCGGGTTAATTGTATTACAAATCAAATTTTTATAACTTAAGCTTCGCAAAGCTGACTTTTCTGGAACAGGAGAAAACCTGTTAATGATTCCCCGCCTTTTTTTTTTTTTTTTTTTTTTTTTTTTTTTTTTTTTTTTTTTTTTTTTTTTTTTTTTGTCAATTTCATGAAAGTATTATCCTCCAATGATAGAACTAAGAGTCGCAAGACCATAGATAATGGAGTAGTAAGGTGATTGAATTTACATTATCGCACGTGTATTTTGCCTCACGTTTTCTATTTGTAATCCGAACCCATCCCTGCGGAGTCCCGACGATCGGATATGCGGGGGAGCGGGGCAGCTTAGTAATACAGGGCCCCACCCCTACTATATAAGAATGCGACAACGATATACAATTAAGAGCAATTAAGCGGAAAACAATACATTTGCACAATGAGTTCAAAGGCGATTGGATTCTCCGAAGGTGGTGATGTTCATATTCTCAAGAACGTCACCATTCCATTGAGCGACCCGAGCGGTTACGATGTCATTGTCAAGAATCGTGCAACTACTATTCATTCATTGGAGGCGCTTGTCCGTGGGCTCGGAAAAGATGCTTTGCTGGGGTCTTGGCCGGAGGAATATCGAGTTCAGGGATACGACGGTGCAGGCATTATCTATAAGGTGGGTCCAGAAGCAGAGAGGTTGTTCAAGCCTGGAGACGAGGTGTGGTATGCGGGACATGTTCATAGACAAGGTTCCAATTCTGAATTTACAAAAATCGATGGTCGTCTAGTAGCCAAGCGACCTCAAGACTGGACGTGGGAAGAGGCTGCTTCACTGGCAGTAGAATATGTAACTGCTCGAGAATTGCTGGTTGAAAAGATGAAAGTTCAAGCACCTAGAAATTCAGATACATTGCTGATAATTAATGGCGCTGGTGGATTTGGTTCTGCAGCCATTCAACTCGCAAAAACCATTGGCTTCACGACAATTATTGCCACTGCCTCGAGACCCGAAACTATTGAATGGACCAAACAAATGGGTGCAACCCATGTTATCAATCATCGCCAGCCATTGAAGCCCCAGATTGAAACCCTCGGTATTACGGTCAATTATGTTATTGTTGCTTATGACGCTGAAAAGAATATACCTATTGCATTGGACCTAATTGAACCTCTGGGTACCATTGGCTGTGTCCTTAGTGCATCTAAGTTAAACACAGACCCCGCACTTAAAAAGAGCGTGAACATTGTTTTTGAGGGTATGTTTGCCAAAGCGAAATACCCCCATCTTGGATCCCCGACACAGGGCGAAATACTCAAGGAGGCAGCAGATTCTATCCAGGAAGGCCGAATCAAACCAATACTCAAACAAACTATGCATTTCAATCTTGATAACCTCAAAAAGGCTCATGAAACTGCAGTGAAGGACACACTTGTCGGAAAGCTAGCATTCTTCATCGACGAAAACTCCTTCGAAGAATAAAATATCAATTGTCTAGGTGTCTAGGTCTCAATATCTTTTAAAAATTAACTGGGTGGTTTTTGTACTCTCGGTTGATTGCGTGATTCATATGCGAAGTGAGTTGTTGGCAGTAATCCTCTAGCCTCCCCGAATATCACGTAGGGAACCAAATTATTTTACTTCCAATCCTCTTATTGACGCTAAATTTAATGTCACCAAGAACCTATTCACTTCCTCTCTTGGTGCGCTTCCTCTTATCCTAAACCTCTCTCCATGATCAACATCCTCAAAGTTTGTTACCAAGTCCATCCAACTGGTTGTAAATTCAGCTCAAGAGTCAAAAGTGAATTTAGCGTATAAAATAGCCCTTGATGATTCCCCGCACACGTTTCTCTGTCCTATTTGTGGCAGTTCATGTCTCCCAGCCTGCGATTACACAGGCACACTACCTTGGTTTCCGCGCTCACGCTGAAAAAGGTTGCTGCGTGCACATAACGTATTCTTAAATCAACAAACTTATCTACACATTAAAAATACTGTTCAAGTATAAATAGAAGTGTAGCCTCTTGAACAGTTAAATAAATTATATTGCCAGGCCGGTGCCACCTGGGCACCACCTATAGAGTGCTAGGACTTCACGGCGTCTGCTTCTCCGCTGCTCAACACCTTCAGAGAGTTCTGGGAAGACGAATGACTGAATCGCACCCCGTAGAATAGCCCGGAATTGTCGTTGATATTCGGTGTTCAACGTTACAATGCATGCTTCGTGAGCTCTTACCACAATTTCGCAAGAATGGCGTACCTCAGTGCTGGTTCCCTTTTCGAGGTGGTCTGCTATGCATAGAAGAGTTATTCCCGTTAAAAGAAGCTGAATTCCAAAAAAGTAGGGGATTAATCGTAGATCGGGATCCACCGTGAGTACTCGTTCCAGACAATTGGCTGCTCCTATGGAATGGCTAATACATTCTTCACAGAACTCCTGGTCCTCAAGCAAGGATGGCATGGCATCCATAAGATTTATTGGATCCCAAAAGCCCTGTGAGAGAATGTGAAAGATGTGGATGTAACAACGACAATACTCCTTCCATGTCAACACATAGATGCTTGGATTGGTTGTATCTGACATAAACTCTTCAATAGATTGTTCCATAGTGTCCAGACGAGCTCGGATGCGCTGTTTTAGTGTCTTGATAGTCTCCTCCTGGTTCTCCAACAACGGATTCATTATGACAAAATGTAGCTCCACAATTCTGCCCAAAATTGCCATAAATGGAAGATACATTCCAAACAACCCTGTACCACACACCGTGAATGGAGGCCCCTTGAATCTACTGGAGTCAGCCTCAGCTGGCAATAGTAGTTCATCACCCACCCATACGCTTTCATCAGTTGGAACATAAAGATCCATACACTCTGCTTCGTTTAAGGACAGCGGTAGATTATAACAAAGAGCAAGATGTCTGTCCACCAGAAAAAGCAACCACCAAGTTCGACGCTGTTCTTCTCTCTGTTCTTCGTCAAGTTCATTATTCTCCACATTAAGCTTAAGCATACGCGCCAAACTCCATGCCATGTTCCACCATTTCATAGATTCACCTTTAAACTCTGACGCTGAAGTAACAATTCCCAGATGAATGCATGCAATCACGTCGTCCAACGTTCCACGCCCACTTATTTCTCTTAAGGGCCGCAGGTTTTGAATCACGAGGTCCGTTAGCTTTTGAATGATGTTTTCCCTGGTAGATGGCGTTGCCTTCATCTTGGGATGGTCCGTGGCGTGTGCAGAGACCAGCAAAAATGAAAAAAGCAAAGCAGGGTTACAAGGCCGTGGATTTGTCATGGACAACAGTGAACTTTTGCGGACAATGGGAGAGACACCATAAACAGTGTTTGAAAAGTACACTTCAATAAGGTCAGAAATTAGCTGAGGGTCCGCAAATGTCAACTGATGTGCTATTGAGTTCAAAACCGGATAGGACAATGATTGGCGTTCCTTCGTCTCAAATCCACTAGTGAAAAGCTCTGTAGGAAAAGACGTGTTCAAATTAATCCACCGTGGGCTATTAAACGCACTTTCTGTGATCATATTTTTTGGAGACGCCATACCCAGTCCCTGGTCAAAGAACTGGTCAGGTTTAGTGTAATCAGAGGCCGAACTACCACCAGGCGATGTAGAGTTACCGGCACCAGTGGCCGCTGCTGCCGTCATGTGATACCCATTATTGTCATAGGAGGTAGTTGATGGTGGTGGATTTATATAGACAGACTGTTGCGCAATTGAAGACGGTCTATCTTGCAGATGCTTTGCTTCATCATTCCCACTGTTGGAGGTGTAGTCCAAATTTGTCGATGTCGTATTGTTACTAACACCGGTTCCGGAATTACTATGACTACCATGCTCATTATTTTGAACCTTTCTATTCTTTGTAGTCGTTGGGTATAAATCACTCCCTTTACCTCGCTTTTTCACACGGCGCGTGTATTCGCATGTGACGGCCAATCCTAATTAATCCGTTAGCTCACAACACATGCTTCTTGAACTTGTCACACTGTCGCGCCTTGTCCATTGGAAATCAACTGTGCAATGCAAAGAGCAGATACCAGAAATAGGTAACAGTTTTTGGTTCATTTTAGGTAGCGCATAACTTCAACTAAGAATTGAGCCACAACGGTTTCTGGTTAGGCTACTCTCTGATCCCACGGTAAAATCCAATCACTGAGCTGAATGCGACCGCTACAAAAAAACCATTCTTTCTATCACCTTTATACGGATTTCGAATAGCGTGTTGTTTCCTCGGCCAATGCACTTCCTACCGTCTAGATCAAGATACATTGTAACCCAAAACTCAGAAATAAGGACACGAGAGGCACGCATCCAGAGAGCAGCGACCTTTGGAACTTACCAGTACATCTTTGACAGGGGTGCTTTCCGTCGCACTTAGTTCGAGAGCTACTGCATTGGTCACAGGCCCTGCTGGCGCGTTTAGCAGGTGTGGACTTTTTGGTAGTAGTAGCAGTAGTAGACTGCCGATATGTGACCTCCCCATCACCGTTGGATGGCTGCTGAGGCAAAATGACCCCTGTAGAATTCATGTTGGCCATGTTGCCTGAAAATGTCTGGGATAAATCTCAAATATATCAGGAGATGCAAGGAAAAACCCCGCACATGGTCATTCTCCCCAACTATAATGTGCGGCTCCTCCACTTAAAAATTTATGCGACATGCGAGCACGTACAATTCCTTTCCCTTCATTTTTACTAGAACGGTGTCACTAGCTGTATATATTGGAAGATCCAGCCTTTGTATAATTTTGTACATTTTTTAGCCACGTACGTATACATTATATCTATGCATATCAATCTCTCTATACTATAACTAATTCCAGTTCGGCCCCTCTCCGTATTTCCGGTGACGGGTTAATGCATTTAATCCGTATTTCCGATGGTCCAGGCCCACACATCGATGCACATATAGGTAATGGAATCATTCAGGTTTTATAATTAATTTTATTTTTAATTTTAATTATCCTAGCTATATAGCTAGTTCAATTGCGGAAGATAATTAGCTAGCTAGTGTTATATATATAATTAGCTGTACATATAATTTTTTGTCTCGCCTATTACGTAAACATCGATTCTGTAGCATCGCATCATCTTTTCTAGATGCCGACTCACGCATCTGCTGGGATCTACGTAGATTGGCAGTTGGAACGTACCCCCCAAGGCTAATTTAAAAAGTGATTTACACACTGTTGTGCGGTTAATTAAAACAAAAAAAATAAGAAAATAACAAACAAGTGAATGAATAAAAATGAATAAATCTAGTTCGCCAAGAGGCTTCCGCAAGTTTTCAGTGACAATGGGGTTCCAGAACATGATTTCCGTGGCGGCCAGCCCCCAGACTTCCTAGGCTCGCTTTGCTCAAAGTTATGGGTATTCTATTAGTTGAAGCCCCACAGCACCACGGGGTTGCAGTGGGCTGGTGCCTTGCAAATCTTAACACATGCAGGATTGTTTTCTGACCTCGATGCTCGCTTCGCTCGAGGTTATGTTTAATGTCTAATCGTTGGAATAGGCCTCAATCCCTGCCCTTTTTAATCAACAGTAGAAGTGTATGTACCATAGCTCTCTTAAGAGTAAATTTGGCTTTGTTCACTTATGAAATACGATGCACCAATCTATCAACTAAACATCTATTTATTTTCTAAAGTAAATTGGAGCATTGTGAAAGAATGCTTTTGGAAAGTGTATCCAGAAGAGCTGATTTGTGCAAAGGAAGAGGACGATTCTTTCGGAACCACTGCGTTTGGACTATCAAACGTATTTTTTTTAGAAACATCATCGTCATAGAGAGTCCAGATTTTGACGTCCGATTTGAAACTTCCATCAAAAGCAAATTTGGCAGCAATATCATTTTCAAGGGAGCGGTTGACAACAGCCACTGTGAGTGTCTTATCATTAACTGCCGCACTCACGTCCAATAAGGCGATTTGTGATTCGACCCCTTGTGCCCAATGAAGCTCACCTTCAAACCCCTCAGTGGGGCCCTTGTAGAGCGGAGAGGTGACATGAAGGTTCAGACTCTTACCACGCATGTGTTCTGAAAAGAGTACAAATGGGTAGTAGGTAGTTTGAAGAACAATTCCAGTTTTAGAAGTCAAAATTGGTGAAATCACATTGACAGCTTGGGCAATATTTGCCATGGAAACGTCTCTAGCTTGACGGATAAACACATTGAGCCAACTTGCAACTGCCAACGCGTCGGTGAGATCGTAGATTTGTTCAGCTCCATGCTGTCCAGGTGCCTTCGCTGGATCCCAAACGTTCCATTCATCGAAACAAACCTTTACACTGGCATTAGGTTTATTTTCAGTGATTTTGGCCAAATCAAGCAATTTGGACACTATTTGGATGCCTCGTTCAGCAGCAGCTGGCCCAGTGACATTCTTGTAGTAATCGGTGTTGGATGTGTAGAGATGTATAGAGTACATGTCGACCATACCAATAAGCTTTTGGGAAACCTCAATGTCCCATTTGTCAAAACCAGTACATCCACAGGCAACCAATTGAATACTCGAATCAAGTAGCTTCAATGCCTTTGCCCACTGGTAGGCCTTTTTGGCGTAATGCTCGGCCGTGTCTTGTTCCACCTGCCATGGACCCCAAATTTCGTTGCCCAAGCCCCAATACTTCACATTATAGGGCTTTTCACGACCATTCTTACGACGAAGATTTGCGTAATACGTATTGCCATCAGAATTGCAATATTCAAGCCATGCAAGTGCCTCATCCAAAGTCCCCGTGCCCATGTTCAGGCAAAGGTACGGCTCATAGTCCATTTCCTCACACCATTCCATGAATTCATCAGTTCCAAATTGATTCGATTCCTCATTCAGCCATGCCAATTCAACCCTTCTAGGACGGTTCTCTTTGGGCCCAACACCATCAAGCCAGTGATACTGTGCACAGAAGTTACCACCGGGATACCGGACCACCGGCATTTTCATCTTCTTTAGAGCCTCTGCCACATCTGTCCTGTGGCCCCTGTCATTTGTGAGCCCGTTCGAGTCTTCATAATCGATGATTCCGCCATAAACACATCTTCCCATGTGCTCGACAAATCCGCTGTAAATGTTGTCGTTGATATCAGCAAGCACTCTGTCGACATCAACCTTCACAGCACCAGACGAATTGTCAGCTGACTCCACAATTGTTTGCCCTTCAGACATATTTCCTTAAGCCAGTCTACTATGTCGATAGGAAGAGGGGCAGCATTTAAGAATGGGGATGCCACCTTCTTCCAAACCCCACTTTATTTTTCCGCATATTTACCCCATATTTCCGAAATTCTGCACGGCGGTACATGCATATCGGAACGGATTCGGACCGATAATCTAACGGCTTTTTAGTTAGCATCGTTGAACTTGCAAATTGTATTTGGAACTGAATCCTCATGCACTACATCCGGGCGTGCGTTTAATGCGAGAGAGGTGCTAACTGACATTATGCAACTTCCGGACACTATATGGAGCCGACGTACCAGAATTATGTTTTGTCAATATACTGATACATTCGAACACATGGTATGCAGGCCTAGGATCAACGTACCCTACCTTTTTGGACTGCATGACCTCTTCGGCTACTTCCGAGAAACAGGGTACAGGATAAACAGCCTAATTCGACCAGGAAATCTATGGGTATGATGAATTCAAAGCTATAATGAATCCGTGCCAGAGAGCTATGCAGGGTTCGCGACTGGCCTTCCAGAACGAAGGCCTTGGGGCCGAGCAGTCCACGTATAGTTCCACAGTTGATGTTGATTCATTCTCGCTGCATGTAACCGATATCTGAATTTTTTACTCAGTACAGTTTAGTTGAGTTTGCCGATCATGTATATCCGGATGGATGCTTTCATGCGGAGTTTTAACATCAGTTAGAGGCTCGAGCGGGCACATGTGGGGTAACACACATGCACTAATTCCACATATATATAACAGATGGTGCGATCGATGTTTCGTTTTATGACCTATGAGAATAAGATGCATATGCGTTTCTTTTTAATTGCCTGTTTCTGGGGTGCTGCTGCTGTCGCAAAGGAGTCGGTCGAACCATCAACTTACGATTTACTGAACAATTCTGTGGGTGGGACATACGTTCGAGAATCCCAGTTCACGGTAGCTAATACCCCTGATTGGCCACTTCCCAAGCCTGTCACTGGAGACACCGATCCGTGGGGTGGAGTTCATGTACACGACCCGTGTATTTTGAAGCATGATGGATACTACTACTCTTTTACGACTCATAACTTGGTTGGAATTTCTCGTGCCAAAAGTATGGAGGGACCCTGGGAGAAAATCGGAAGTGTTCTTGAAGGTTCCAGTATTATTAATAACACTGGAAGTGCTGATCCATGGGCGCCTGATGTGCATAAAGTTGGTGACACCTTCTACTGTTACTACTCTGTTTCCACTTTTGGCAGTCAAAACTCCTCGATTGGTCTTGCTACCTCAAAGACATTGGAACCAGGATCTTGGACTGATCATGGGCCTGTACTGACTTCAACCCCAGATGCCCAGTTTCCACTGAATGATTCCAATGCAATTGATGCCAACCTCATGGTTGTGGAGAAAAAGAACGAAGTAAAGGAAGCCTATCTACTTTGGGGATCGTTCTGGTCAAATATATGGGGTGTTAAACTAAATGAAGACCTTTCTATGCCTGAAGATGCTCTTGATAACGCTATCCATTATGCTTACGATAGTACTATCGATACCCATCCTGTTGAAGGGCCATATCTTCATCACGCACGCAATGGATACTATTATTTATTCGTTTCTAATGGCGTCTGCTGTGGTTACAACAACTCCCTTCCTGATGCTGGGCGTGAATATAAGATCCTGGTTGGCCGCTCAAAGAATCCTGAGGGGCCTTTTTTGGACAAGAATGGAATTGATATGGTAAATGGGGGCGGTTCCCGAATTTATGGTTCTCATGGTATTGTATATGGGCCTGGCGGACAAGGCGTTTTCACAGACGATAATGGAGAAGATATTATTTATTATCATTATGTTGATCTTCGAGTATCGCTTATTGACGAGGACAAACGTCTAGGGTGGAATTACCTTAAATATGATAAAGATGATTGGCCGTACTTAGTGTAATTTAGAGGGGTAAATGTTGATACTAGGTAGCTTATAGTATTCTTCCTTTAATTGGCCCTTCTTAAGTGCTGCTTATTCTTACTGCAGTTAGTGCACGGAATACTGATAGGACTAGCGTATGCGCATGATTTAGTTCGCTGAAATTGTCTTTTGGTTAACGTTTGATTCGCACATATGCGCAAATAAGCGGAAATGTTGCGTACTGTATATCATCAGTTCATTACATGTTCTAAAAGAACCAGTATCTGTACCAACTCCGGGACCTATTTTCTAAAACAGTGTTCATTGAATTTGCTAGCTATTACATGAACCGCATCATTTTTACGATACAATACAGATACTCAGTACCATCATATTTTCAAGTCTACTCGCTGGCCGTCGTCTCAGAACATGCGTTCAGTGATAACTGCCGGCTTTTACAACTTGTGGAATAGAGCTGAAAATAGTCGCACTATGCTCTTGATAGTGAGGGCCACTGCACCCCGCTCCTTTCAACGGATAGAGGTTCACAACTTTCTGTTAACATTCACTTTGCATGCCTGGCTTCGAGTAAGTCATCCACTTGGAGTTTTGACAACCTCTCTGCCAGAGATCATAGATTCGATGATAAGGCCAAAACCTTGTTGAAGAAAGGGCGTTTAAAAATGACGGCGTGTTTCAGCGACGGCTAAAAGCTATAGTAGATGTCTCAACGTTGTGGAGTGAAGATGAGAGTAATACCACCTCCACTTCCCAGTAGACGATTTGTTGGTGGGCCTAACTAATGATCCGAAGAATTTAATGCTCAAATTAATTTACAAGATCAAGTTGCGTGGGCCCATGGCCAGCACGTACCGCAGATATATACAGGTCGACGGCGACTAGCTTGTATGTGCATGCATATGCAGCATATATACTGTAATTAACTAGCGATTTATGCATGGTCGACGTCCCTACTTAAACTTGAAATTCATTGCAGTCTCGCTTAACTAATTACAACGGAGGAACTTGCAATTGCATTATCAAATACATACCACATGTACAGAGCCATTTAATAGCGTATACGCGTACGTATATATACCTTATAGCTTGGAGCAAATTCCTTAATTGGGTCGGCGAAAGGAAATTGAATTGCATGCATGTACACAAGACAATCGTACCATACTTTGGCATGCACGACAAAGAATCTAAAGCTTTGGCCGAGCAGTTCTTGGCCCAAAAGACGGCTTTGAGAGTTGCGCCCATGGGCTGCATTTAGCCATACGCTGGCTATTTCTCCAATAAATCCGGAGCATTGACGAGTGAAACATGCGGGGTACATGCATTGCAGATCTCGCAAAGATCCGAGGTTGATGTTAAGTGATAAGACGTAAAGAAGGCGAATACAATATAAAGAAAGGTCAAAGGGGGCTTCCCTATATCTCTGAAAGGAACTCGTGTTCAGCCCACCCAGTAATTTAATTCTTAGTAATGCAACACTTTAAGGCAAGTGTTCGGGGCATTGTTTGACCGAGGTGCGTTGTTTCACGCGTTTACCCCACATTCGCATATATCGGTGAATTGTAAGACATATCCGGACGTGGTTTGTTCGTAGTTCAGCCGGTAGCCTACAGTATATATAATGTGACGATCACCATCGTCTGTGTTTCTTTATTTCCTGTGTTTCTAATCAATGGCTCTACCACCTAAGCTTTACCAATTTCTCGTATGCTGTTTTGCAGCATTGGGCTCCTTCACCTATGGTTATGACTTAGGTGTCATCGCACAGGTGGTCGCATCAGACTCGTTTATTTCATCTTTTCAGCCAAATAGCAGTGAAAATGGAGCTGTAGTTGCTCTGTTCACTGGTGGCGCCTTTTTCGGTGCATTCTTTGCTGGTTTCCTTAGTGACAGGTTGGGCCGCCGGGGAACTATTGCTGCTGCTACTGTTGTGTTTGTTGTTGGGGGTGTTCTTCAAGCAGCTGCTCAAAATCTATCCTATATGCACGGTGGTAGATTTATCGCAGGCGTCGGAACAGGAGTCTATTGTATGATTATTCCACTGTATCAAGCAGAATTGTGTCATCCTTCCATTAGAGGAAGAGTCACATCGTTACAACAGTTCTTCCTTGGAATTGGGTCACTGATTGCCTCTTGGGTTGGTTATGGATGCTATCTTGGCTTTGCAAAAGATGATAACAACCAATGGAGGGTTCCACTGGGTATACAGGTCATTCCTGCGGGGATCCTCGGACTTTTGATTTTCTTCTTTCCGGAATCTCCGAGATGGCTGGTTGCGCACGATAAGCCGGAGAAAGGTATTGCTACTTTGGCAAAACTCCATGCGCATGATAATGTTGATGATGCGTTTGTAAAGGTGCAATTTGAACAGATCAGCGACGAGGTTGAAACAGAACGACAGCAGGCAGTCCATTCATGGATTGAACTGTTTCGACACAAGACAAACTTTCGTCGTGTCCTCATTTGTACCTCTCTACAAGCCGCTATTCAAATGACGGGGGTCTCTGCAATCCAATACTTTTCGCCTACGATCTTTGCACAAATTGGCTTTACTACCGGCAAAACGCTCTTGTTCCAATCCATCAATTCGATTATTGCACTGGTTGCACAGGGTCTCTGCGTTCTATTGATTGATTATACAGGGCGAAGATGGGTTGTTATTTCAGGAATGTTGGGGAACTGTCTCATGTTTATTGTTGCTACCATTCTTCTTGCCAAGTTCCCTGCAGGGGAATCGAACAATCGAAGTGCACAAATTGGATTTATCGCCTCCACATGGATCTACAATTTCATTTTCAGTTCGTGCTGCGGTCCTGAATCTTGGATCATCCCTGCTGAAAGTTTCTCCATTGCAACTAGATCTAAGGGTGTGGCTCTTGCAAGTATGGTTTCCTTTGCTTTCAACACCATGATTGGACAGGTGACCGATCCAGCAATTACTAACATTGGCTACAAATACTTTTACCTCTTCATCGTCTGCAATTTCACCAACGCCGTATTCTTCTGGGCATTCCTTCCAGAAACTGGCTCCACTCCGTTAGAATTGATGGAAACCCTTTGGAATGACACACCATGGTTCGTTCCCGCGGCCAAAATGCGTCCCGATTACCTTAAGGAGCTTCAGAACCAAACCAAAGAGGTTGAAGAGAAAACTGCAACCGCAACTCATGTCGAGGACTCTCAAGACAGAGCTTGATATGACAAAACTTCACCCGTTAATCGCTTTATCTAACATTGTAAAAACTGCTATTAATTTGTTAATTGTTTTTGAAGTTGTTTATTCAGTTGTCCTGCCGTTATCTCCAGAAAATTGGCCGACCCAGCTGTGTCAGATATAGTTGTAATATTTCAAAAAACTGTTGTCCGTGGATATTATTGTTTTTATTTATTTATTTTATTTTATTTTATTTTTTTTTTTTTTTTTTTTTTTTTTGTGTGGGTGGTGGTGGTTTGGAGCATTACTCGCGCTACGCGTCGCATCGCTCCTGTGAGCTTTTAACCATTCCCATTATATAGTTGTCGCCGCACTATCTCTAGCGGAAAGAAAAAGGGAATATGGAAAGGTTAGTTGTGGAGGAGTGTGGGAAAAAGCACTTGCCTTATGACCTGCTTTTGATTGCCGATGAAACTCGAGATGCGATTGATAAGTATATATTCGACAGCGACGTTTTCACAGTTAAAATAACACTTGAGTCGCCCCCAGTAGGTGTCTTTGCAATAAAGCACAACAGTTCAGAGGAGATGGAATTGAAAAATATAGCCGTGAAGGATGAATATCAAAGAATGGGGATTGGAAAGTTGATTTTAAACAAGACGAAATCAATTGCTCGGGATCGTGGGTATATTAGGTTAACGGTTGGAACCTCAGATACGGGCATCGATCAATTGAAGTTTTATGAAGCAAATGGATTTGTTCGTTCCGGGGTGAGAAAAGACTTTTTCTTGCTCAATTATACTGAACCCATCTATGAGAATGGGCTACAGATGAAAGACATGGTGATGCTTACGTTTAATCTCCAGTAAGTGTCATCAACTTACTGACTGATTAGATCTATATTCTGATGTTCTGACCACATTTCGCTCCGGTAGTTCCCTGATTCAGTCGGCATTGCCCGACTATGGGCTGATTATGCGCGCAAAACGTTAATGGAGTGCCGTAATCCGCTTTTGTGATGCTTTGGCAGAGGTTTAAAAGGGCAGCATAGCAATCTTTTTTTGAGTTTAATTTGCCGCCCATATATATTCTAGCTACTTCCACTGTTACTGTGCAAGGAACTGTCAGCAGATTTGTAATGCTTCGTCGAATTTCATGGGCCTTTTTGTTTGTTCAATTCGTATCTGCAACAAGCTTGTACTGGACATACTCTATTCAAGGGGGATCTAGTGCGTATCCTGCTGATGGCGTCGGGAATATAACATTTCCAGTGAAATTGTACCATTGGGGAAACGAAAAGAATTGGTACATTGCTCAGCAATTCCGTATTGGTGGATGTAGTGTTGGATACACAGGGATTCAACCATTTGGGGAGGGGATGCAAGTAATTTTCTCGAGCTTTCAGAAAGGTACACAAGTGTTAAACAAGGAACGCTGTTCCGATGGAGCCGACGGAGGAGCAGGCGTTTCCTGCTCTCTTAGATTACCAAAGAACAATATAGGTTCTTGGTATTACCTTAACGTGAAAGAAGACAACCACGTCTGGATAGGAGTAATCACTGATGGCACGACAAGCACTGAAGTTGGAAAGTGGAAAGTTCCGGAAAATTGTAAAAGGGTCTCTAGCTCTGAGTCCGGGTTTCTGGAGGAGTTTGGATCTAGTAATAACAATGTGCCTTGTGACAAGAAACCTCTGCTCCAATTTGACTTGATGGCTCCATTGGTCTACGATTCTAAAGGGACTTTGCTCCCGTCTACTATAGGAAAGCCATATGATAAGGGTAAATGTGAGGGTAAAATGGGTTTCAACTTTACCGAAGATAATACATCGGAAGTTAGAAAGGTTTTAAAAATCAAAAATGGCTTTGTGAAAGAGCACTGACACTAGTATACGTAGGAAAAGAATATACGTACACACCTATAGTAAAGAAATGGTTTGAGTTGTATATCTTCAAAATGCGATGGAGGCAAGTTTCCTACAGCCTATTTCAGCTTGAAATGTGATATTATTGAATCAACTAATACATTGCGACAATGTAGGCATCCCGCCTGTTAATTATGGCCAATGGCCCATGTGTGGGTGTGTGTTTAACAATTAACGTAAATTACTTGTCAGTCCAAGGAGTGTCCCTGCGATTCTTCCTCCTCAGCTTGACCTCGAGGAGTCCCATGAACATCCAACACGCCTGTGACACATATGTCGTCTTTCAACTTGAATTCTAAACTCGTATTTGTGGCTGTATGCAGCTCTGGTGCCACTTAGTCTTCCGGATCCACGACAAGACCGTGTCGCGCCGCATACAGCGAAGAGAGGCCGAGTGTGCGGGGTATATAGGGCATCGTCTGTCACTGAGCTTTGACCCTTCATCCTTCGACTGTGTGTTGGATAGCATCATGGACCATATAATGAAGCGTCCTTCTGGATATTCTGAAGGAGGAAAGTCGAAAAATCTTACTCGGCTCTCATGCCATCAATGTAGAACGAAAAAGCCAAATGGGACGGAGAAATCCCCTGTGCAAGTTGCAAATACCGTAGTTCGTTTTGTACGTATGCTGAATTAAAAAAGAGAGCTCTTCGACGTGGCCATATCCAACGGCTCCAGAGAGTCAATGACATTTTTGCCACTCTATTAGGGCTATACTGTCTCGACCATCAAGAGACGAACGAAATCAAACAATGGGCAAGGGTAACCCAACCCCTGAACTAAGGAAAATATATAAGAGGGAACCCCAACTGAATTCTTTTTCTCAGTGTTGTTTGAAGACTCGACTCCAGAAGAATCCTCTACCAACTGCGTTGTAACCCCTCCGGCCGTGGAGAACACACTACGGTCCGCCAAAATTAACACGCCTGTCCAACGGAGCTCTCCGGTTTTGGAGTCACGATACCTAACGTTTAGCAGTGGCTTCAGTGTACCGTTTAATCTCAAGGGCCTCCGCATGCAGAACCAAGTTCAGATTTTGTGCCTTGTTGGTTAGCTATGATTACTGGGACAGGCTAAGGATTCGGATTTGGAAATATTCAACAACATTCAAAATTATGAACCGTATTTGTTTTCATCTCTCTAATAATTTGATGGTTTTCCGGATCTGAACAGCTTTTCACCGATCTTTGATAACGGTCGCAGCTGTATTGGGGTCACGATAGAAGGTCTAGAAATGCCTGAAATCTGGTTATGTCACCTGTAAAATATAAACTTCTAGTTACGGCCATCAATACTTTAGCCAAGGACATAAAATATAATAATGCCATTCAGGAGATCAAAATGGTAAAACTATCGACTATTAATTTATACTTCTGCCAATACTATAAGTACACAGACTTTGTCAACTTAGCACAGTCTTAATTCCACCGATGTAGTCATTAAAAAACTGTTCATAATCAATAAGAAATAGAAACCAGCAATGAGGAAAACCTGGGTATGCTTTTGTTTCGACTTTATTCCCGTTTTGCGACAGCAATTCAGCATAACGCTTGCCATGATCTCGAAGGACGTCGGCGCCGTTGTAGGTTATGAAGGCTGGAGGCAAGTCCTTATGTGAGTTGTGCAGGTAAGGAAATATGTATGGATCAAGTCGACCATCTTTGGGTTTATACGACTTCCAAAACAGCTTAATGGTGTCACTGTTGACAAACGCTGTTTCAAGGCCAAGCTGATCATATGAAGTAAATAATGACTTCCGTTCTTCCGGAAGAAAATCCTCATTAACAACCAATGGCTGCAGTAGGACTTGACCCTTTACAAAATGGTTCCCAACGTCCCTATCTTTCAATGCTATTGAAGCCGCCAAGTTCCCACCAGCTGAATCACCAGTAACAAAAATTGAATCTTTATGGGCACCAAACTCCGTTGCATGCTCCACGGTCCACAAAAACCCATCATACGCATCTTGAAATTGAGCTGGCCACGGATGTTCCGGTGCAAGACGGTAGTCCACCTGTACCATAATTGCTGGCAATGCACTGCTGATTGAAGCCACCAAATGGTCGTCTGGCTCAAATGCATTGAGACACATCCCGCCTCCGTGAGTGTAGTATCCCATAGGGAGCGGTTGCTTCAAGTCTTTAGGAATGTATATCCTGAGCCTTAGCCTGTTGTTGTTTGGTGTTTGAATTATTTTGTCAAATTTCTCAACATTTTCTGGAATGGCTCCTGGATAATTTGGTTGTGGACCGCCTTCAGCTAACGCTGACCTCATCTGGCTGATTGTAGCAGGCAACAATGGGCGATAACCAAGAGATTCTTCCAATTCCAACCATTTGGGAGAAAAATCTATTGGCATTTTCGTTGAAATTTTAACAGTGGCGAAGATTTTGGATAGTCGCTTTATTTTATGAATGGTCCGGACTTTTTCACTTCCGTCATAAATCGACGGCGTGTTGATCTGTCTCAGTTTAATAATGGTCTTGTCCCAACACAATACGGGGAAGTAATTGCATTGCATCTAATTGCAAGTCAGCCAACCTGCATATTTGCTAAATATGATAATATTCAGTCCCAAGTGTTAGCGATAATCAGGTATTGGCGTTGAGGTGCTATGATAGCCGGCCGGCGAAAGACATCAGAACCGGCGCCGGTCCCCTCTTCTGCACCCCACAGTTTCAAGGGACAGCCCCACCCAACGGTACTGTTGCGGATATAACCAATTCCGCGGAGTAGCTGCAAACCTGGAATAGAAAATATCCATTGGATATGGCAATTGAAACACCTCCGCATCCTTCTCTATAAATTAGAAGTTCTGTCCACAAAAAAATCCCAGCAATTGAACATGACAGTTGAAAACACTCTCTTCGACAATCAATATGCCAGGAAACCACGTCCCATGAAGGCCATTGTCATTGGTGCCGGGATTTCTGGTATTGCATTCACGTATATGGCCAAGGAAATGGAGGAACTGGACTTTGTGATTTATGAAAAGAATCCAGAAGTGACAGGGACTTGGTATGAAGCCAGGTACCCTGGTGTTGCATGCGACATTCCTAGCCATAGTTACACATTCTCCTGGCAAGGGAATCCCAATTGGTCCAAGCTTTACGTTGACGGTGAAGAAATCTTTCACTTTTTCAGAGGCTTGGCGGAAGACTATGGAGTTTATGAGAAGACAAAGCTGGAGCACAAAGTTGTAGGTGCTAAATGGATCCAAGAAAGCTCGCAATGGGAAGTTACTGTCGAAAACCTTAAAACTGGAGAGACAATCGTTGACCATGGAGATGTCTTGATGAACTGCAGCGGTGTTCTCAACAAATGGGACTTTCCAAACATCAAGGGTTTGCAATCCTTTAAGGGACCAGTTATCCATACAGCCAAATGGGATGACTCTGTTGATTTGAAGGACAAGCGTGTTGCTGTTATTGGATCTGGTGCGTCGGGTATCCAAATCGTTCCAGCAATCTACCCAGAAGTCAGCCATTTGGTCAGTTTTAACCGATCGCCCAATTGGGTAGCGGCTGAATTTGCCAGTGAGCTTGCGACGGAAGGACGTCTGACCAAGTATAGTGAGGAAGAAAAGAGGCGATTTCGTGAAGATCCAGACTACTTTTTGGAGTGGCGTAAGAAGGTGGAGCACACTGTCAATTGCATGTTTGAACTTTTTATTAAAGATTCACCTGTCAACAAACAAGGGATGGAGCAGATGACCCAGCTTATGCGCGAAAGACTCGGGTATGATGAGGAACTTTGTAAAAAGCTGATTCCTGATTTCCACCTTGGATGTCGTCGTGTGACTCCTGGATATAATTATCTGGAAACCCTAATCAAGCCCAATGTTGATGTTGTAACCTCACCAATCAAAGAGGTTTCTGAGAAAGGTCTTCACACAGAGGATGGAAACTTACATGAGGTTGATATCATCATCACTGCCACTGGATATGATACGACTTTTGTTCCCCGGTTCCCTCTTATTGGTTCTGACGGCGTAGACCTCAGAGATAGGTGGGCTAACTTCCACGCTCAAGCGTATCTGGGTGCCTGTGTTCCGAACTATCCAAATTATTTCATGAGCGGAGGACCCAACTCGCCCCTGTCCAACGGATCACTATTGCCCTCGTTTGAACGTCAGGTCTCTTATTGTCTGCAATTTGTACGTAAGATGCAGACTGAGGGAATCAAATCTGTCATGCCGAAGAAAGATGTAACGGACAAGCTAAATGAGCAACTTCAGGCGATGATGAGTCAGCTGGCTTTTACTTCCCATTGTTCTTCGTGGTTTAAAACAGTCAAAGACGGTAAAACCAAGGTCATTGGTCCTTGGCCTGGATCCGGTCCCCATTATATGGAGACTATTACTACTCCAAGGTATGAGGATTTTGATTATGTCTACCAGTCCTCAAACCCATTCCGATTCCTCGGAAATGGCTACTCTTACCGAGAAGGTAAAAATCTTCACTTAGGGTGGTATGTAAGGTAAAGATATAGCAATCACTAAGCACCTTGTCTTTCTCTGAATATGTTATTAAAATATGTATCCAGTTTTGTTGAATTCGGTCAAGCCATCGCTGCCTCTGGCGCCAGGGCTGTTGAACCTTCTTTCAACAAAAACCTGATCTGGACCGATTATTAGGACACGTGTGATAGAAAAAAGGATGGTTAAACCATATCTCACGAGCCAATTGGCCACTTCTAGAGTCCGTATCGTTGTCGAGAAGTAGTATAGTGTTTCCGGGAAACTCCTCACAACCCCAAGGTTAGATACATCGAGAGAATGGCTTCCGTACCTCCGCGAAGCCGCCGCCCTCGCAATACGTACCTACGAATACTATCCCGGTAGCTATGAGTGTGTTACTCGTTACCGGCCGATCCGACCCAAAGGTTTATGCTAGGTAATTGGGAGCATGCGTTTTCCCCACTTTTTAGGTGGGCGGGCATCGGTCGCCTCTTTTCTTTGGTGGGGTAAAGTCAGATCCGGTTTTGGGTACAAGACTAACGGCAGTGGTAACTCATGAAGCACAGGCTTGACGAAGTTAAAGAAACCGGGGGGAATAAAAGAAATCGGACCCGACACTCCTGTGATCAATGTCGAATAAAAAAAGCCAAATGTGACGGTTCCTACCCTTGTAAAGGCTGCCAGAATTCAGGTGCAGTGTGCAACTATACGGAGTTACGACCACGGGGCATCCAAAGGGGATATTTACACAAGCTACAAAGGATCAATGATAATCTCATGGCCTTTTTAGGGTTGTATTTGAAGGACGGCGAAGAAGTAGACAACGTGCTAGGCATGTTAGAATCTTTAAGCTCAGAAGAGCGCAGAAACGTGGAAAAGGCTATACCATCAAGGGTGTATGAGAAGCTTGTTGAGCAGGCACCAAAAACTCTTAGCGAGATAAATGGAGGTAGTCAGAGCCAAGAACGTGATGAGAGCCCCGATCAAGAGCCGCGGTTTCTCGGGTTGAGCAGTGGTTTCGAAAACCCATTTCATTCGAGCGTTCGAGGGCTCCACATGAATCATCAAGTGTCCGATTTTGCAGAGTGTAGAAAGCTTATTGACCCAGCAAAACCTATGGATCTACTGGATATTTATTTTGCTTATTTCCATCCTTCTTACCCAATGGTGGACAAGAGAGATATTGTTAAGACTGCAATGACCGAAACATCGAACATCTCATCTGGCAAGAACTGCTTGTTGTGGACTGTCCTACTTTATGGATGGAACTTGACGGAACTGGCTAAACCCCACCCTGATTCCAAGATCGTTCAATTGATGCAGCAGTTGACTATGTGTGGACTCAAATCCCGTCACAGCATAGAAACTGTACAGTCACTGTTGTTACAGGCTATGTTTTTTTGGGGGAAACAGTACTGGAGCAATGCATACATGTTGGTTGGCGACGCTGTGAGAATGGGGATCGACCTAGGATTACACCTTTCCAATGTAGCATCCCCCTCGATAGCTAGACGTACCTGGAAATGTTGCTGTATGCTGGATTCTCTGGTTTCTGGAAGACTGGGTCGCCGACCTCAAGTTACTATTATGGATTATATTGATGCAATGGAGCCGGAAGATTCTGAAGAAGAATGGGGATTGTGGAGTCCGCCTGTTGAAAGGTGCTCATCGCAACCTTTTGAAGCGACACAGAGGTACGTTGCTGAACCGGGAAGGTTTGTATCTGCATTCAACGTCAACTATGCTATCAACAAAATAGCGAATAAGTATATTAATCGGGTCAACACAAATGAAATGGAGGATGAAGTTATAAAGTCAGAATTACTGAAGTCCACAGCCATCGAACTCAAGGAATGGAAGGATAACTTGCCAAGCCATTTAAATCTGGAGGCGTACATGAATACTGATTTTGAAGCTTGCCAAAGTACTCAACTTCTTCCACATGTCGTCAACTTGTATTTTGGTTACGTGTCTGTCTGTCACCTTCTTCACATAGTTGACACAAATTTCAGCCTGGAGGGAATAATCCCCTCTTACGATGCTGCAATTGATCTCGCAAGGAAAACCATGTACAGCTTCTTTTCCCGAGTATCTCCTCGAAAGGCACTGCCGACTTTCGAATACTTTCTCTCACTGAGTATGACTGTATGTCTCAAAATGGGAGTCGAAATACAAGGTCTTGCCGATCCCCTATACAACAACGAGAGATTCAATGAATTGCTCGGATATCTCAAGTCCTGTTCAGAAGCCTGGAATGGTGCTTTGATCAGCTACAACTATTGGATAAAAGTGCAACAGAGTAAAGGCATGGATCGCGGAAACAGTACGTCAAATTCTGAGATTACAAACAGTAATAGCAAAAACTATGTCCCTTACGTTTTCTCTTCACTACAAGAATTTGATGGCTTTCCCGATCTTGATAGTTTTTCCCCCATTCTAGGAACAGGACGGAGTTGCATTGGTGCAATGATTGAATCGTTGGAACAAGGTGGGACTTTCTAAAACCCCGGACATTAGGCTGGTACCTCTGGATAGCCCGCTTTGTGATTTTTATTGCTCCTTCTTGAAAGAGGAATTGAAGAACTTTTCTGGTTTGAGAGAAACCTGTCACTACTTACTGACCTTTCTGAGGCCTATTAAATGAATAGCTATTGTAGGTACTAAGCCGGCAATAAAAATAATTCCTGCCAAAAGACCAGTGCCGCCGGCCAAGGATAAATTTTCAAACATATCGGGGAAGAAGAAAGGCCCAATGAAGCAAATAATTTGACGGATGAGAGACACGACGAGCCCTGACTCAACAGCCCTAGAGTAGTCGGTATCCACCGTATATGTAATGCTTGGGGATGTCACAATCTGGAGGCCCGCGGCACAAAACGCAACTCCTACACTGGGAGTAACAATCCATTGCATTGGTTTGGCATCTTGCAAAGTCACTCCCCAAATGATAAGACCTATGATGGACAAAACGTATCCCGGGTATGCCACCCATAGACGATCTTCAATCACCTTTATGCCCCCTCTTCGCTTGATACAATATTGCATCCATTTGTCTGACAGAAATCCCGACAATAACTCACCAATCAAAGATCCAATTATTACTGCGACAAACTGAATCCCCATTTCTTGGGCATTAAATCCGAAAAGCTGTACGTATACTTGTGGCATTTCAACAGTCGGGGCAATATAGCCAAAACCAAACACAAGGCCATATGTAATACTGGTGACCAAGACACGGTAATCGGCAACACGTTGCAATGGCCGAACAAATGTCCAAAAGCTGATATCATATGGAGTTTTTGTTATGAAACCCAATATTTTTGTTTCTTTTCCCCAGTCCTCCCCACGAAGATATAACGTTTCATCAGCAAAGAGCCAGCATCCAAAATTGACAAAGTTCATGATGGTGAAAACCCAAAACACCCAATGTAATCCAACATTGTTCTCGACAAATCCCATGACAAATGGGCCCAGCGACGGTCCCAGTGTAAGCATCAGTGCCCATACACCATTCCTACTCCCTCTTTGAGATGCAAAATAGAGCTCTGCTACGACAACTCCGCCCACACATGTGTATGGCGACAAAAAGATAGCACAAAGCACACGAGTCGCCATTTGTTGCCCGTATGACTTGCAAAATCCCGCAGCAAGATTGCACACACCAGTCATTAAAATGCAAATACTCAGCACAGGACGACGTCCAAACTTGTTCATTAGAGGAAAGAATATGAAGGTGCCTGTTCCAAGAAGTAGAATCTGCACTGAGGTAAAATACGACGCCTGCGGTATAGACGTATTGTATTCGGCGGCTAATGGTTCAAAACAGGCAATAATACCTCCGGCAATAAAGGTACAGGACATGGCTCCAAATCCTATCAAGAGCAAGTGATATGATTTCTTCCATTCAGACCAATTCAGCGGGTCTTTTGGAGAATTCGTTGGCATTGGATCCAAGTCCAATGTGCCGTGCCTTTTCAGAACATAATCATTGTCAGCAGGTCTCGGGGCCACTTCCTCTACAATTACTCCTTTCTCAACATCTTTTCCAGCCATTTTGTGTTGACCCATGCAAGAGAAGGATGTGACAAAAATGGCCGTCATTTAAATACAATATTCTGAATCATTCTCCCCGCTTTAGCCCCACGAGATCTATCGCCCTTCCTTTGACAGGACTCAGACAAAAACTCCATTCTAGCGCATTAACGGCCAGAATAACTTTACCACAAGTAGAGTATAGTTAATACTAGACATTAGAATTTGTTTGTTTTCTGTAGTTCCTGGCAAATTTTTGGAAGGGCCGACGTTCATCCTCCATCTTTGATAAATTTCGAAAAGAACAGATCTACATTACCAATGCTGACTACGGTACTCGTTAGAGACATTACGATGGTCTACCATCTTTCCCCGCATTATCAAATTATAGAGCTACGGACTGCTGAATGTTCGTTGTTCTCACAAATCAAACTAAAACCCATGTTGCTTCCACTTTGATAGAACCAAATCCTCGCTTAATACTAGCTCTACCAAACTAACCAACCCATGTAGCCACTTGATTGGATTGTTAAGAAAGCCACGTACCCTCTCCTTTCACACTCCTGGTGCCTGATGATGACCCCGATTCACCGACCCCACCGGCCGGAATTTTTTTTCCCCGCTGTGGGAAATAATGTCCAGCGGCCAGCGGACAATCTCAAGTCCGTTACAAACTCCGCGTATTCAAAATAGGCAAATCTTGCTATAGCAAGGCTGCACCATTAACGGGGCTTTCTGGGGACATGATCGCAGTCCCCCTGGTCCGCTTCGCGGATTTGGCCAGATGTTCTGTAGACCATAGGGTGAAAATCTTGTACCAGCTACAGCCAATTAAATTCAAAAGAATTCTCAGTACTTGTCTTTGAAATACAACTGCATGACAGTTCCAGGCTTCTATTTACCTGCTCTCGTCGAATTGATGTTCGATGTTGTCTAACGATTTAGGCATCGCGCTTATAATGTTTTTGGTTATTCTATAAAAAAGAACGCTACTAGATCAGAGCTTCGCCGGGGGCAGTGAATTTAAGTCCCTTCTTACGTTTCTTCAAAGAAGTGGGAGCCTGCTAGTGGAGCTGGCGCGTTCTACGGCCCTGAAACCCAAGTACGCGAAGTAGTCAAGGTTCCGGCTGGCCGAGGGTAGCTTAACGTTTATATAGTGCTGACCATACAATGCGCAGAATTATAAAAGGGACTATATATCGCTCAATTTTCAGTGATTCTGTCTACACCGAAGAAGACTTCCAAAAGTTTTGAGAGCATACAGCCTGAAAGCCATTGTCCACTTTGAGGCGATCCATTTCCGATGCTGGACCATCTGGTGAGGATTGGTGAGGGTTTCCAGGCCGTAACTATAGGGAACAGGAGACACTTCCCTATATACTGAAGGAGAAGATGGATCACGAAGACCTCACAGGTTCTAAAGGCACGGTTTCGCCTGGGGATTGCAGTTCATGACGATTGGTCATAAAAATTGTTTATGCTAAAATAACTCGGCAATAATTATGAGTGCCGGATCGATTCGCCAATATATGGATCTGATATCCAAGGAAATTCCGGTTGTAAAAGCCCTTAGTCGAAGTTGTAACCAAGCTTATCAGGTGAGCTCTATAGCATAATGCCGTTTCTGGGCCTCACCTACACTCCAGTGCATTTCTGCAACTACATCTTGAGACGCAAAATTACCCAAAGAATTCCGGAAAACTTTCTTCTTCTATATTCTCCACAGGCAGAGGTGCAGGGGTCTGGCCGCTGCAAAACCTAACCCAGTAGTGGTTTTCTGGGGGCATGCCCCCAGAGCCCCTGGGCTCGCTTCGCTCGAGGTTTTGTGTTAGTATTCTATTCTTTCTATTCGTTGGAGCGTCGCAGAGTCAGGAGGGGGCAATCAAAATTAACTACCAAATCATCCCTCAACACCACTCTGTCCCGTTCGAAGACAAAGGCATCGATATCGCCGCTTCATTCTCGTTTGCAGTCAGAGACTAGACCGCCCCGTTTTCCAGTGCGGCCCATAGTCGGAACCTCTCGGCAGAAGGCCGTTTTCGTGGACCACCATACAACGCAAAATAGTTCCAAATGTTCCGTGGCTGGGCACGTCAAATCGGAGGGGGATCTTGATCCTTATTTATTCAACTCACAACAAATAGATTTATAATAGGCCCACAGAAGAAACTGTTTCGGCGGCCTATACCCTCACTCCAGACCTCATTGATTAGCTTCGCCGAGTTCTGAATACGCGGAGAAGGCTAGTTTCTGGGGGCACGCCCCAGACCCCCTGGGTCGGCTTCGCCAAGTTCTGGATTCAGCAATAGCTACACTTATTATGAACCAAAAGTCCCAGAAGTCCCCACTATGCCGCAACTAGTCAAGTGTAGCACCCCCTTGGCTCTGCAAGGCTTCAACAAAGAGAAAGAAAAAGCACTGCCCGTAGCATCAAGCGAAGCGAGCCCAGGGGGGTCTGGGGGCATGCCCCCAGAAATACACTACTGGGTTAGTTTGCAGGGTGCAGGTCCTTTTTCTTTCAGAAAAAGAAGCAAAAAGCGTTTGATCTGCTTCGCAGAAGACCCATTTCACCCAATCCTCATCGACGTCAACTCAGGGGAAACGGGGGTTCGGATGTGTTCCCCAAAATAACTGCCAGCTGGGTTAGTGGGACCCTTCTTTTCCAAAAAAAAAAAAAAAAAAAAAAAAAAAAAAAAAAAAAAAAAAAAAAAAAAAAAAAAAAAAAAAAAAAAAAAAAAAAAAAAAAAAAAAACGAAATGCTCTAGATCTAAAAAGCTAAAAAATCTAGTAGTATACCTGTTTCCTAAAGATATCGCATAGGGTTGGTTTGACACAGCCGTGCAGGCCCTATCTGTCTGTCTCAGAACCGATAAGCTTGTCTCAACCATCAAGGAAAGTGCTACAGTGTATCTATAACTGGTAATTACAGTATTAACAGATGTTATATGGTGAAGGCAGTGTGCACACCGAAAATGGCCTTTGAGTTATGGAGTTAAGCGGAGATAGGAGCATATCGGCCCGACACACTCCGATGTTGGATATGAAATTTTTCCTAGGCCGGTGGAGGTGGCGTGACGGCGATCTGCAGTGGTTATTAGCACATGCTCACCTGCACACGTAATAATACAACAAAATTTGCCTACACCTACTAACACTCTGTTATATGTAGAAAGCCAATCCACGCGAAATTGCGCCGTATCGTATCGATGGACCGCTATATATATCCACCGGTCTGGAATCTGCATTCCGATGAGAGATCGGCTAAATCTGAAACAGCAGCTTTCTCTTCCTTCCCTTTTCGGCACGATAATATTGTTTCGCCGCATCCTTCCCGTTCCCCGTGCGGCTGGCTTGCCACAAAAATTTTCAACGCGTCTTTCCAAACTCTTTTACTGGACGCGTTTGTCCTTTATTAATACAACTGTCAAGTAACCAGACGTTACTTCTTACTTCGAAAAGATGCGCAAGAATCGCTAGCTCTGCTTCGCAGAAGATCATTCTACCCAAAACTCGGCGAAGTCTACCCAGGGGGTCTGGGGACCGTGCCCCCCAGAAATCAATTATCCACGGATTCAAACCAGTAGTTGGAAAGATTCTAGACGGAATAGTTTATTATTAAACATTAAGAGAAGGAAGTCCAAAGTTAGATATTAGTTTATTTGTTGACGGACTTGACGAGCTTCTTCAAGCCACCGACGATCTTCTTGTACCAGGCCTGCTTCTTGACGGCCTCTGGGGCGGACTCGTCAGCCTTGTTGACGGCCTTTTCAACCTGTTCAGCAGCATCCTGGACAGCATTCTTAGAGGTTTCCTCACCGTCCTTCTTGGCCTCTTCAACCTTGTCCTCACCGTCCTTCTTGACCTCTTCGGCCTTCTTTTCGCCAGCCTCAGCGGTCTCCTCTACCTTGTCCTTGGCGTCAGAGGTAGAAGCCTCAGCCTGCTCGGTGGCGTTGGTGGCGGTCTCCTCAACCTTCTTGGTGGCGTCCTCAACCTTGTTAGAGGCCTAATACCCGTTAGTCTGTGTTTCATCTCGCGTCAGCGTGTCTAAAACTTACCTCGTTCTGGATGTTTTGGGCTTGTTCAGACATGGATGGCGATGTTTGTGAAAAAGAGAAGGGAAAATTTTTGGTGGCAATCGCCCTTATTTATATATCACAACAGATCGACACATTTCTTTTTCCAGTCCTCTTAAGGGGTAACCTAACCCTGGTCTATCTGACCGAAAAAAGTAATAATTCACCCTGCTGTAAAACTCCTCCTACACTCTAACCACTGCCGCGTGACGCAGCCATCCAGGCCTCTCCACTCAGTCAACCAGCTTTTTCCCGCTGCAGCTACGCTTCGAAAAAAAAACATCTTGCCGGCTACGGACGTGATTCAGCCATCCCTGTGCGCGTTGTGCGCGCGCAGGAAACGACAGCCACGCAGGACGACGACCCATATAAACTACCCATTATACATACAGTGCAATTTTACCGATCGGACAGGGGCCAGCGTGTTGTTGCCCGCGCTCTGTCCTGCCATTAATTAACCGTCACTGATGACGCAACCCTGCACCAACGTGACCACCTCCAATAAGAAGATCAGTCCTGTGTGGCCCTGTCCTCGTGGTGTGGCTTCACTGAGTCAGCGTGCCTGATGCGGCCCACATTTTACTCTCCGTAACTTACTTCCCGCCACCCACGTCGTTGCCATGGCAACGCTCTTCAGGGGGCTCCAAGTTTTAAGTACGTTATATCGCGCCCCCTTGAAGGCTGTAATAATTGGAGGTAATTATTTTCTGGGGGCAAGCCCCCCAGACTCCCTTGGTCGGCTTCGCCGAATCTCGGGTTATTAATTTTTTTGTGAAGCTGGAAGGCAGGCCTCAACAGAGACACGCTCCCCCGCTGTCAGCTTCCTGTTTTTGTTAATGCGATCTTGTAGGAAGGAAGAGTGTGCCTTGAACGAATTTGTATTCCTGGGAATCAATGGTTCTATGAATCCTATTGTTTGAATTGAAAGTCGCTTTCTGAAAAGGCCAGCAGGCAATCGAGGTTGTTTTCTTTTGAAGAGGAAGCAAGTAGCATTGTTTTTTGGGAGTGAATGACTAAAAGAAAGAACGAAGGCGTTTTCTGTGACCTGTCCGGAGTATCTGATTGAGTTTCTGTAGCTCTATATAATTAACTAACGCTTGCTGGCAGATATATATAATTAAGTCCGGATCCACTGCACGTATATCGACTGTTCGAATTCTAATTCCGTCTAGATCTGATCGAGTACCAGTACTATATATACTGCTGCTTGGATTTACCCCTCTATATATACGCGCAGCCGGATTCTATATATATACACAATTAATATTAATTCGTATACGTAATACACGTATATAGCTACGTACCGCGGTTGTATATACATATACATGATGCATATGAATTAAAATTAGACATATATATATTAAAGAAGATCTATGTATGTACGTACGTATACAGTCAATGCACGCAACAACACATATGCATTATCATGAACCATAAATATATATACTGGTTGTCAAGCTCCACGAAGCATCTGGGGGCCTGCCTCCATATAACATATACCTGGTCGAGTTTGGTTTAATTTCAAGGGGTCAGCCCACTGCGCCCCCGTGGCTCTGCGAGGCTTCAACGAATAGAAATAATTGTACACTACCCATGGTCTTGAGCGAAGCGAGCCCTGGGGGTCTGGGGGCGTGCACCCAGAAAACCACTACGTGTAGACTGGGTTAGGTTTGCAGGAGGGCCAGCCGGGTCTGCCCCAGTAGAGCCCATTCGAATCCAATCAGTACTATTCTTTTTAAAAGAGGAGCAGTGCAAAAAAGACATACGCACGCCACAATAATAGCAGACTTATACACCCCAGCCCTCCGTAAGCTGCGAACACAGAGGGACCGAGGCGCTCCGGCTGAATTTGAAGTAGTTCAACAATGCGTACATCTGAGAACGGACGCGTAAACATGAAAACGGGTTGGGCAGTTGGTTGGTTGGGAGGAATCAAGAATTGGAATTGACCGAAGGAAAGATCATAGCTACAGACAGGACTACTAATTACCCATAGATGTTTGCGAATCAACCAGTGTACACGGTTCCTCGACAGCAACAGCAACAGGCTGCTGCTGCTGGAGCGCCTCCAGCACCTCAACAGACACAGCCGGTTGATAAGCAGCAGCTGACATCACCACCGGGTAACCAGAGCCCGGCAGCGATTCACCAGTCGCTGCCCGGACCGATACAAATGCAGACGTCAGAGGACGACAAGGTGTTCACCTGGATCTTTGAGCTGATGCATGGGTCTAATGCGAGTCGCGAGCAGGCCTTGCTCGAGCTGGGCAAGAAGCGAGAGCAGTACGAGGACCTGGCGCTCATTCTGTGGCACTCCTTTGGCGTTATGACCTGCTTGCTCCAGGAGATCATCTCAGTGTACCCACTGCTGTCACCACCACAGCTCTCGTCGTCTGCCAGCAACAGAGTGTGCAACGCGCTCGCTCTGTTGCAATGCGTCGCGTCTCACAACGACACGCGCCTCCTCTTCCTCAACGCCCACATCCCGCTCTTCCTCTACCCGTTTCTAAACACAACCTCCAAATCACGTGCATTCGAGTATCTCCGACTAACATCGCTGGGTGTGATTGGCGCGCTCGTCAAGAACGACTCTAACCAAGTCATCAATTTCCTGCTGTCGACAGAAATAATCCCGCTTTGCCTGCGAATCATGGAGACGGGTACAGAGTTGTCCAAGACGGTAGCCATCTTCATTGTCCAGAAGATCCTCATGGACGACACCGGGCTCAACTACGTTTGCCAGACCTACGAACGATTCTTCGCTGTATCGACTGTCCTTTCAAACATGGTCAACCAGCTCGTAGACGTGCCTGCGTCCCGTCTCCTCAAACACGTTGTCCGCTGCTATCTCCGTCTCTCCGACAACCCACGCGCCCGCGAGGCACTCCGACAAATCCTCCCTGAACCTCTGCGCGACGCAACCTTTTCCCATACCCTTCGTGACGACGTTGGCACAAAACGCTGTTTGGCTCAGCTTTTGGCTAACTTGTCTGATAATTATGAATAAACAACAACCAACCGATCAAAATGCTATTCTGAGAGGCAGGCCTCTCAGGCCCTCTGGGTGGGCTTCTCCAATGAAGTTTAGCCGGGTGGGAGCAACGTGGCGCTTTGCAGAGCTAATGTTTTAAAAAAAGGGGACGAATCATTGAGAGGAGTGAACGATGGGTCACTAGACAGTGAATTGGTTGATGAAATGGAGCTTTTCGTAAAGCTGAGGGCCTGTGTGAACGTGACGTGCGGCTCAGGCGCGGCTGTTGGGACAATACTGTTTTTGAATTTTTTTTTTTTTTTTTTCCTTATCCTTTATCGACAACACCAAAAAAAAAAAAAATTAAGAAAAATATATAAAAAAAGAAGAGCAAGAAAAAGAACTCGGATTGATGACACTGACAACGGGGGACGCTATTGCAATAGCCGCATTACAAGACATGAGTACAGGCAGGAAGCACAACACTGAAGGCGGAGGAGGAGAGCATGAATGTCACGAATGTGGAAATAGATTTCTAACAGCAAGCGAGTTACGACGGCACGAAAAGTTAATACATGACAAAAAGACATACAAATGCCGGAGGTGCGGGCAGCTGTTTTCATCGATAGCAGATCGACAAACACACAAGAACAACAAGCATTTTTCAACTATACAATGTGAGATAAAGTCTGGCAATTTTAAGGAGTTCAAGATTGGAACAGTTGTCAAATCAAATCGAAATGAAAATGGCTATTTTAATTGCCCAGTGGAATATTGCACTTTTGTCACTAGAATACCGGGGTACTGGTATGACCATGTTCACAATGTGGTTCATGATGGCCAAAATCCTCAGAAACACCGACGGAAATCAAAAGCTGATTAAAACCATCAACTAATTTATATGTACACTAATCATTATCACTAATTTATTTCTTATTTCTGTCATGTCAATCATCTATGTCAATATCTTGGAGCCCATAACCGTAAGCCATCTGGAATCGGTTTCGCCGAGTTTAACTAACATATAAAATGCTCTAGTTGGGATTTGGCAGGGGGCCAGCCCCTTGCACCCCCGTGGCTCTGCGAGGCTTCAACGAATAGAAAGAATGTAGCACTACCCATAACCTCGAGCGAAGCGAGACCAGGGGGTCTGGGGGCGTGCCCCCAGAAAACAAAAACTGGGTTAGGATTGCAGGAGGCCTGCCCTCCGCACCCCCGTGGTTCTGCGAGGCTTCAACGAGTAGAAAGAATGTAACACTACCCATAACCTCGAGCGAAGCGAGCCCAGGGGGTCTGGGGGCGTGCGCCCAGAAAATAAGTATGTAAGTACCTCCGTGGGTTTGCGAAGCCATCGGATAGATGCCAGCCCAGGGTATCTGGGGGCTTGCGCCAAGAATGTGGAAAAACTCAATAGACGCAAGGCTCAAAATGGTTCCAGGGGCGTCGTCCAGGAAATAATCAACAGTGTATTTCTTGAATATCTTGGTGGATTTTATTTTTTGCCGAGAGCGATGTTTCTGGTGACTCTTCGTCTGAGGATGAGCGTTTGTGTTGTTTGCGGAAACGGATAGTCCATATGATATGGGATGAGAATATACCGATTTCGAGAAGGAGGACGACAGCGTACAGGACACATCCCAGGATATCAATGTTTGAACCTTTGTCTTCAGCCACAAGGGAGAAGAGAGAAAAAAGAGCGCCCAGAGAGTCCATGGCTAAGAAGATAAAGTTGATTCCAACAACCTGGCCCTGCCGTTTTGCTAGTTCAAAATATGGCGGTATGAGGCCTGCCGCGAGAAGGATTGCGGCAAGAACGCCCATCAGGGTAACAGGCCAATCAACTCGAAGGTTACGAAGTGGGAAGATGAAGGCACATTCGACACCAGCAAAAGAGATGAAAGTGCCGATTAGTACAGTTAGCGTCTTTCTGAGAGACCAGTTTCTGGGTGGATAATACAGACACTGCGCCCAACAGATTCCTGCAAAGAAGTAAAACAAATGAGGCTGGATTTGGATGGGAATGTTTGCATCCTGACAGACAAAATATATGGCAAACGGAACCCCACACACAGCCCAAAGAAACATCATAATCGGCGGAAGACCAGTACAGTCCTTGCGTCTCCAGTTGTAAACCACCTGCGGGATCAACTGGATGCACCAGAAGACCGTCCCTATAGTACCCAGCACATTCGCGGCCACACTATTTCCTGTCATCCAAACTATATAGCGAACCGCCAATTTTTTCCTTTGGCAGAATAGGCTTTTAAATAAGACATCAATAGCCAAGAAAAAGAAACGTTGGCGTGGCTAATGAAGTCTATCTGGGAGGAGCAATACTTTTCTGGGGTCGACCCCATACACTCTTCGCCGAAGGGTTGGGAATGCAATACATCGTCGTACAACAGGTACTCACAAAGAGGTTCGTCGTATATCAGCGTTTTTTTGTGACACTACTAGGCTCTTCTTCCAAGAGTAGATGGACCTTCTCCGCACACACACAATTCCTTCCTAATGCGGTCAAAATGTCCATCCCATTGCTCCTCTCCACTCTTGCTCCCTCCATGATTATAATGTCTCCAAGCCAAAAAGTTACTTCATGGTATGTACTGGTCCTTCCTATTAATTCACGGACTTACGGAAAGCTTGTCCAATTGCCTCTAGTGGTACAAGCCTTGGCCGTTCTTTGTCGTAACTAGCTGAGCTTATCTAATCGCTGCGCGTTGGAGCGCTGATCTCCCGATATCGGCCCGTTCTAGTGCGGTACTAATTAATTTAATTTAATATGTAAAACTTCGGGATTTGCAGGACTGTCCTAATTACAATCCATATTTATATCCATATCGCTACAAGAAGTTTTCTGGGGGCACGCCCCCAGACCCCCTGGGCTCGCTTCGCTCGGGATTGTGGGTAGGAGTAAGTTCTTTCTGTTCGTTGAAGCCTCGCAGAGCCACGGAGGTGCTGGGGGCCGGCCCCTGCGAACCTAACCCAAAGCAAGTTTCCTGGAGGCAGGCCCCCAGGCCCCCTCGGCTCGTTTCGCTCGAGACTATGGGTAAAGTTCAATTTTTCTGTTCGTTAAAGCCTCTCAGAGCCGCTAGGGTTGAGAAGTTGCTCCTGCTGCAAAATTCTAAAACAAAACAGATTTTCTGGGGGCAGGCCACAGACCCCTAAGGTTCGCTTCACTCGAGGCGTTGGGAAGTGTTCAGTGATGCCTCGCAGAGCCACGGGGGTGCAGGGGGCTAGCCCCCTGCAACCTTAACCCACAACAAACTTTCTAGGGGCATGCCCTTATGTCCCCGGAGCTCGCTTTGCTCAAGGCCAAGGGTAGTGTTTTTCTGTTTTACGTGTCCATACTTCGGCGAGCCAAATGTACCAGTAGAAGAATCAAAAGGTGTTTTGCTTCACAAAAGGCCACGGTATAACCAAAAACAAAAGCTCCTTGAAGCCGACTCTGCGTGCTTTGCACTTCCCAGATCCGATATACCTCGGTCAGCCTTATATAATAATCCTTCCACAAAGCCAAAACTTTGAGAAGAAGAGACAAAGATTGTCCTGCTTTGTAGAAGACCACTCTATACCCAGAATTCGGCGAAGCCGGCCCAGGGGGTCTGGGGGCGTGCCCCCAGAAGCCGATATGGGCCGGTATCGGGACGGAAAAACGGAAAAACCGAGGCCGGTGGGGGCTTAGTCAGAGGGGTCGAGACCGGCCCCGCTATCGCCAGGCGGGGCAGATTACAAAATCTCCGAGATTTGTAATTGGGGACCTTGGTTGTATAATGTCTAGACCCACGGAGCAATAGAGGTATAAATAGGTGCAATTGGTTCCTGGGGGCTTCAGCAGCAACAAGAAGAAGTAGATACAGTAGCAGTTATCATGGTATTTGAAGCAGGACGTAAGTTAGAGTCTGAGGCGGCTAGGGTGAGACGGGAGCTAACAGAGTGCAGAACAATTCCCTCAGGGAATCAAATTTAGCTACATCCCGTACAGAGAGGAGAACTCCAGCACGGTGGCTTGTGGGATTCCCGTGTTCTACGACTGCGACAAGGAGCTGGCGAACAAGAAGGTCGTGATTGTTTCTGTGCCGGGATCCTTCACACCAGTGTGCACGGGAAACCATATTCCACCCTACATTGAGCGCATTTCGGAGCTGAAGGCCAAGGGAGTCGACGACGTCATTGTCATCGCCCACAACGACGCGTACGTCCAGGCGGCGTGGGGTAAAGCTCTCGGAGACCGAGGAAATATCATCTTCGCATGCGACAAGGACTGCGCATTCTCCGCCCTCGGCGACTTTCTCGAACATTCCAAGGCAATGGGTACTCGCACCGCAAGATATGCCCTCATCGTCGATCACGGCAAAATCACCTACGCCGAAAAGGAGCCAGACTTGGATGTCACCGTCTCCGGCATCGACGCAGTCCTCAACAACTTGTAAATTGATAAATTAATAGATATTTAGACAGCGGAAGGTCTTGGTTTAGCCGAGAACTGATATGTTAACTGACACTGTGTTTCCTGGGGGCACGCCCCCAGACCCCGGGTCGGCTTCGCCGAGGTTCGGGCAAAGCAACACGACGCCCTCGCTTCTCTCGAAGTTATAAGTTGTGGGTTCGCTTGATTCGCGGTATCCTCACAGAAACACGGAGGCGTGGAGGGCTGGCCTCTGTAAACCTTAACGCAGTAACTGCCCCTTAATTCCGACTGGAAAACTATATAAAGGTGTGGATCTTCCAATATTTTCTCACTCCACGAGTGAAAGTGTATGAGAAAATCATGAGGAACGTCTGATAGTCTTTCTAACCCTTCGGGACGAGCAATTGAAAAGAACTTTCTAAAAGAACTTCGTTCTCGGAGGTTCTTTTAGAGAGGTATCCCTCTTATTTTATTTGTTCACGAAGTTCAACCCATAAAAAACTTATCAACAAGCTTACCTCTTCTCATGAATCGTAGCGGGGGAAGTCAACTTCCAACATGACACCGTAGTAACGCTCCGAGTGAGTGAACCAGACCCCGAATCAGTCTCAACTAGCTTTAACCCAGCAGTTTCTGGGGGGCATGCCCCCAGACCCCGGGGCTCATTTCGCTCGAGGTTACGGGTGGTAGTTCATTTTTTCTATTCGTTGAAGCCTCGCAGAGCCACGGGGGTGCAGGGGGCTGGCCCCTGCAAACTGTAAGGCGAGTAGAACAGAAGTTTTCTTCTTTTCTCGAAGTCACGAGCACCTTTCTACGGCGTGGTCTAGGCGTATTGGGCTGGCTCCGCCGATATTTAGAACCTCCACAGTCTTTTGCCAAGTAGTATTAACACCCATGCCTCTTTTTTTTTTTTTTTTTTTTTTTTTTTTTTTTTTTTTTTGGCTAAGTAATAGCTGTCCTCTACCTTCTGGAAACGAAGTCACGTGAACTCAGACTAGGGATATTTCTGGGGGCACTCCACTCACTTCCTGAGTTGGAACAGTCGAAATTTGGGTAAATCAATATGTCTCCTGAAAAGCATGAACTGACGCTTTTGCTTCCTTTTCTGTAGAGGAAAAAACACTGTATTCCAAAAGCAGGTAGATTCTTAGAGAACGACCCTAAAGCACAACGCTTTTTGCTCCTTTTTCTGGGGAAAGAGGAATACTACTGCAAAGAGAAAGAGGCTAGTGTATCAGTGATTTCTGGGGCAAACCCTCAACCCCCTGTGTCGGCTTGGCCGGGATTTGGAGTTTTGACTTCGAAGAAGACAATTCTATTCCCAGACGGCGACGCGAGTTCAGGGAATGAGGCTGGCCCTGACCCTCTAGGAGGCTCTGAGGTAATATTAACTAAGGGCCTACAAAGAATTAGTGGAGCTGCGGACTGAGGATAGTCATACTACGGAGGTGTATTTTTAGGCGCCGATGTCAGTGCTTAGTAAGCGAGAGTGTTTGGGCGCGTTCTATTCGGGGGCAAAAAAGTATATATATAAAAGCGAGTGTATTCCACCTCCAAACTTCCTTTCTTCTCTCTAGACCTGTTTTGAAGGAACTCGACTATCTCTGTTAAAGGAGACAAAACCGAGGTTCTACTACGTCATTTCACCCAGATTTCGGCGAAGTCGACCCTGGGGGTTTGGGGGCATGCCCCCAAAAAAACCCTATATAACCACCCGTACAGGAACCAAGTAAAGGCAAACTGAGGTTAACCAAATGTAGCTAGCGCTGGTGAGCGTTGGTTGCCCGGGCAACAGATCGACGAAGTGTGTTTTAGTTGTTTCCCGGGTAACGGCGAGCAGGGCAACGGATTACCCGAACACGCAATTTTTTCTGCACAGATACACGCGAGCACCGACTATGTTGTACAGTGGCGCTGTGCTGGACCAAAATCCGCGAACCGGACCCAAGGGGTCTGGGGGTGTGCTCCCAGAATAACACCGCTTCTCTGTCGCCCGTTTAGATGGAGTTGGTTGTGGGGGGCGCAGATAGCCAATGCAATGCTGTGGTATGACGTCAGGATGCGTGTCACGTGAGGCGCGGAAGAAAAACCTTCTGAGGGCGATCTGTTTGACTTCTTCTTCTTCTTCTTCTCTTGTGTGTTTCTGTTGATTGCAAGCCGTTCAGTTCAGCGAGATGTTGCGGACGTGGCTGAAACGGAAGCAGTCGCCGCCGGGCGTGTGTTGCACGTGCTACAGCGACGTGGACGACGGGGAGGACAGCAGCGGGCGGCACAAGCCACCGCCCCCGGAGGGGGGAGCAGAGAAGCCGATTCTGCTGCCGAACGAGCAGCTCCTGCAGACGTTTGGCGGTAAGCGGTCCATGTTCAAGGTGTCTGCGTACCGCGTGCAGACATCGCTCTTTGAATGCCAGGTGCACAATTACCACGAGACGGACATCTGTGAATCGGATATTGTGGTTGAGGCCAACATCGACCATCTGACGTCTGGTGCCCAGCCAGGGGCGGTCCACGTCACCACGGAGCGGATTGTGTTCATCCCGGTCCAGGTGCGACACACGGGCTTTTCGATCCAGATTGAGGACATCACGTCCATGAAGGTCGTGGGATCCGAGGACGCCCTCTTCGACTCGTCGTGGTTTTTTGTGTGCTACGTGGGCAAGTACATGTCCACGATCCCCTTTGCATCCGAGATCCGCGCGCAGTCGTTCCTCAAGCTCATCTCGAACATCCGCTTCGAGCACAACGTCAAGAACTGCCTACCGCCCACGTACAATGAGAAGGGCGAGGAGAAGGACACTCGCAAGAAGTGGGTCCAGGCAGACACCAAGCTTCCGAGCTACGACGAAAGCGAGCATGCATTGAAGCTCTTCTTGGTCAGCAAAGGATTGATCAAGGTCGATGAGCCACTGGATAGACACGGCCAGGGACAGGACCTCATTGCACAGGCCCGTGCTCCGCCCACGACCCCGGACCCAGAAACCCGCATGACCGAGATCCTGGGTGGGCAGACAACGACGACCCGACAGCATAACGGCTCGTTAATGCCTTGATGATACAGTATTTATTTGTAAAATATACACTTTCTAACCCGCCCACTCCACAGGCATGGGTTTGTTCTAACTTTTATCTGGTTTCTGATCCCTACTTGCGTAGACAGCTGCTTTTTGGGCCCAGCCCACGACCTCTTGGACTCCTTTGCCGAGTTCGGAGGGCAAGGAATAGGCTAAACCTCATTTTGAATAAAGTAGGACTTGCATGCTTTGGATAAAAGCTTAGGATTTCAGAGGGCTAGCCCCCTGCACCCGGTGGCACTGCGAGACTTCAACGAATAAAAATAATTGATCACATTGCTTCGAACGAAGTGAGTCCAGGGGGTCTGGGTGCGTGCCACCAGAAAAACTCAGTTCTGGGTTAGGATTGCAGGGGGCCAGCCCCCTGCACCCCCGTGGCTCTGCGAGGCTTCAACGAATAGAAAGGACTGGACACTACCCATAACCTCGAGCGAAGCGAGCCCAGGGGGTCTGGGGGCGTGCCCCCAGGAAACTAACTGGGTTAGGATTGTAGGGGTCAGCCCCTGCACCTCCGTAGCTCTGCGAGGCTCCAACGACTAGAAACAATTGAACATTACACATAGCTTCGAGCGAAGGGAGCCTAGGGGATCTGGGGGTGTGTCCCTAGATGCTAGTACCGGGTCAGGAACGCAGGGGGCCACACACCTGCATCTTCGTGGATCTGCGAGCTTCAACGTATAGAAACAATTGAATGTTACCCATAGTTTCGAGCAAAGCGAGCCCAGGGGAGGTTAGGGGCGGGCCCGCAGAAGTCAGTGCCGGGTTGGGATTGCAGGGGGTGGGCCTTTGCGAGGTTTCGACAAATAGAATCAGTTTATCAATTCAATTAGCTGTGAATTGGTTAAATTGCTAGCTGCTAGATTGGTTGTGCTGGTGAACCTTTAAGTTTGCCTTATTATGTAATCGCCATTGAATGCAACAGGGTTGGTGCTCTATAACTTCAACGTCCGGGTGCTCTTCCGTCGCGTGATACAGTGATTACTGGATGATATGTTTGACCTACTGAGTTGTCTACGGCCACAGTCCTAATATTCATAGTATTTGATCCCCGGTATTAATTTAAACAGTTCTCTGCCAAGAGGCGATCTAGCTGTTCGAGACTGAAGTAGTTAGTCTGTAAAGTGCCTTGTACATGGCTCTATAAACCGAAACCTTCTCAATCGCTAAAACTAATAGTAAATTTTCCTCGCTTTCCACATGCCTGTAAGTTTTAATGGGATGCTGTCGTTTACCTGTACTTCAGTTATCGAAGAGTTCTTGATTTCCTCTTTGCAAAACTGCTTATTTGTCCTGCTTGAACTCTGAACCCGACAGAGGGTATCCCCTCGTGATTGACCCGACAATTACACTTACATCTGTGATCCTTAAGGATCTTTCCGGTGGTTTTTTATTAAACACCGAAGCAGCCTTTTCTTCCGACTAGTAGGCTTTAATTAACGACTGAGTGCTTTTCATGGGAACCAGATTGTGTGTTGAAGGGTAGTAATGCTTGCGAGAAAGTTCCATGGTTTGGTAGTAGCAGTAGCTTTAGTTCCATAAGCCATTTCATCAATAAGCTTTCTTTCACGATTATGAGGGTTCGACGCCTCTAATTATCTTATCTGGCATTCTTCCAGCTTCCTTCCTTGTCAAGCTTTGGTGTTTAATCAGTTTATTATGGCCGCCAGGCTCATCCACTTGAAGTTACCGCCAGAATTCCAGGCTCTTAATCAAATACATAATTATGTTATACTCAATTATTCTTTTCTTCCACTTGCCACTGCACTTGTCCGTTTCTTTGCTTCCACTCGCCATTTCCGTTTTACCGATTCTGTCAGGCCTGGAACCATAAGAATCACCTGTTGGGGCGTAGTGTGGGCTGATCCAAGTGCCTACTATTATATTGATTGATTCGGCGCACTTTGAGTTCCGCTTTATCTTGCTGTCATCTAGCCATCATAAACTTCGTCAATGATTGGAGGCGGTCCTTGTATTCAATAAAATTGACAACTCAAGATTCGGGAACACCTTCTTTAGTTTTTGTCTTTGTTCTGCCCTCTTGGAAAGTTCTGGATAATATTACCAATGGTTTCGAGTTCTTCGCAGTTGCAGCTGCGACCTTTATCCATTTGGATCCATTGCTCTATAAACCATTCTCAAACAAAGGCATGGTCTGTTCGGCTTTGAACTATAGCTTACTGATAACACATAAAACAAAACACATATTGAATTTTTTTTTTTGTTTGGTTCAGCCTTCGAGCGGCTATTAATCCAAGTAGTGAAAATGCGTTTACACACGCCTCTTTTTAAACTCTAGATCTGAGACAGTGTGGGACTTGCGGCGAAATCTAATCGGCTTATTATCGCGGTCAATATTAATTTTTGACATTGACATGTTACCTTTTTTATATTATAGCGATCTTTTTTTTTTTCTTTCATTTTATTTCACGCGAGAAACAAAAAAATTTTCATGGCGTCTATTAACCTGATCACCATGAGGCTCAAAATTAAACCGAGCATCTTGCGCCGTTATAGTATAGTGGTCAGTACACATCGTTGTGGCCGATGAGACCCAGATTCGATTTCTGGTGACGGCATACATCCATATGCAAGCATTGTAGTGTTTAACTAATTGGTGGTTCTCTAATGAGTCCCATATACACTGCGACAATTTTTGAAGTGCGGCTACGGATCACGTGACTTAATATATACATATATATATAATAACTTATATATATTAATTAGTTTAAGTACGCGCGGACATCTGGATGCGCGCACGCGCGTATACGCGTATATATACTGATCGAGCTAGTGGCAGCGCGCGCTATAGCCTAGCGCTGGCAGGCCAATAGCGCTAGGCCATACTGCTGCGCGTACTATATATGTATATTCCTAAGTTGGATTTGCATGAAGTTAGTAATCGAACCAATTAATAAAAAAAAATGAAGTTAAAGGGTCGTTCTCCGCGCGCGTGAAAAAGGACCCCACGCGAATATGCGCATGGTGCCTACGTATACGCTTAATTAAGCTTCAGCCATGCATCCAGGCATTGAACTTAATTAAAACGCGCAGTGTATCAAAATGTTTGACATATATATATACGTACGTACTATGGATAGCTCATGATCATGATCATGATCAATTGGATCCGGAAATAGCAGGCCGGCCGCGATATCGATTAATTAATGCTGTATACGTCAACACTTAGATTTACATGTACGTGTATGCCGGCCTTGATTCATGTTACTCGAATTCGAAGTTATAGTTACCTATAGGCAACATGCTAGTTGACTGTTAATTGATCGATATCGCTTAATTAATTAAATTATTTCCGTGGTCTGTAGCTTATGTCAGCTATATATGATGACACCAGCGTGTACCTACTCCCCAACTAGCTTCAGGCTTGCAATTATGTACACATTGCAGGTCATTATTTTTGCCCGCGCGATCTTGGCTAAAGTAAATGTATTTTTATAATACACTTTAAAGTTTGCTAAAACGGCCATCTCCGGAAGCTCTCGATTATAAAAGGCAGAGGAAATGTCAAGGTCTGACGTCGTCCTCAAAATGAAGCTCATTCTACTTACCGCTATTGCCGCTTCCCTTTCACAGGCTGTTGCTAACCCTGTCCCAGAGGCAGAGCCTGATGCAATTGCGAATCCCGAGGCTGCTGCTGAAGCCTGGGCTAATGCTGACTCTCAATGCTACCAGAACTGTGGTAGAGCAATGACTGAGTACAACAAATGTAAAGACAGAGGCAAGGGCTTCCACAACTGTGTTTGCAACTCCAACTCCAACTTCCACCATTTCTATGACCAGTGCATCAAATGTCCAAACAATATCCTCTTCAAGTTCAACAGAGCCCTCTCAAACCCAGAGAGAGAATGCCACCTCGCTCGCCCACGTTAAGTTACATCCATCTCATATTTATTATTAAAAATAGTTTGAAATATATAACCTTTTAAACAGTGTTTTTAACGCACCTTTAGGTACGAAAATCTTAAAGTTAGATCGAGTTTGTTTCTGAGGCCTGTCTCAAACCCCGGGGTTAGGAGCCGCTGTGTGGACCTCAAAGGTATTTAACTTCGAAGGGATGTATGTTTAGGCACTTCTAGCTCTAGTTGATCAGAGAATGTCACAGGCACTAGATCGCATAATTACTGTCTGTGGAAAGCCACTTGGGTACAAAAAACAAAAACTTTAGAGCTCTGACAACAGAAATCACATTAGGCTAGATAAAGACAAAGGCTTAATGCCTTTTTCTGTCTCCCCTATACCCCCGGAGCCCTACTTCAATTCGATTGATTTTGTTCCTTTCTCTTAAATACGCAATAAATTAATCTCTAAAAGTTTTTTTTCCAGAAAACGAAGCAAAACCGGCCTGTTACAAGTAGATTGTTGTTCTGCGAAGGGGACCACGCAGAGATAGTACCAGACTGCATAGTAGAAGTCAAAGGCTGAGAAGCTGCATGTATTCTGAGCCCTACACGAAACTTAGACTCACCATAGCACATCTACTGAGGAGACAGTACCTTGCCTTAGCGATTGTGCCCAAATGGGCTCCTATAGAACTAAGCAGAGATTGTATGCAGTCTCAGGAAATGGCGGTTCTAAAAAGTCCATTAGGCCGAAGTTAAAGGCTAATGCATAATGGGCCTTTGCAGAAAAGAATGCGCAACACTCATAAATAGGCAGAGCTACACCCTCGATCAATAAATCATTTAGTCCGATATAGTGCAAGTCAAAGACAAAAGCAAAACCCTTTTATCTATTCGTGAAATTTAAGCTGATCTTAATTTGCCAATGGAACCAGGTTCCATGTCTATGGGCCATACTAATGCTAGATCGCGGCCGGCGTGTTGCTCCGACTTCCGCGATATTAAATATGATCTGCGTTCATGTAGATCAATAGATCTGCCTTTCATTCTCCCGGTAAGATCCGGATTAATTCCGGCCGATAGATCCTATCTGTCACTTGGATGTCAAATGCCAGCTATTTGACAAGATTAATTTGCGGAAGCTGTACCAAAAATGATAGATGAATTTTCAACATAATACATATATTTGAGGTCTAAGGTAATTGCAATAACAGGAGAGTAACGAAGCCAATTATACGCCCTCAGCATGGGCCCGTATTATGACAAAATTTAGCGTAGTTTATCTTTGTTACCCATAAACACAATACTACAGATCTCAGAAATCTTTGCTACTAGACCCCAGAAAACAATTTGGGCTAGGATTTCAGGGGGGCAGCCTCTCCCCCCGTGGCTCTGCGAGGGTTCAACGAGTAGAAACAATAAACGCTATTCGTAAACTCGAGCGAAGCAATCTACGGTGATCTGGGGCTATCTCCCAGAAGATACTTCCAGGCTGGTATTTGCAGGGGGCCAGCCCCCTGCACCCCCGTGGCTCTGCGAGGCTTTAACGGGTAGAAAGAATAAAATGCTTTCGTAAGCTCGAGCGAAGCGAGCCGGGGGACCTGGGCACTAGTCCCGAGGGAATACTTCCGGACTAAGATTTGCAGGGTACCAGCTCCCCTCATCTCCGTGACTCTACGAGGCTTCAGTAGAAACAATAACACGTTACCCGTATCCTCGAGCGAAGCGAGCCACGGGGGTCTGGGGGATGGCACCCAGCAAACACCCCCTGTGCTAGGATTTGCAGGGAATCAGCCCTCTGCAGCCCCATGGCTCTGCGAGGCTTCAACGAGTACAGAGATTGAGCATCACCCATAACCATAGCGAAGTGAGCCCGAATATCTGGGAGCGTGTCTCCAGAAAACAGCTAACTGTGGGTTCTGATTGCAGTGGGCTGTAGCTCCGCGACTCTAGCACTGCCACAACCTTGAGTAAAGCGAGATAAGGAGTCCGGATTGTGCCTAGAAAATGATCGAACTTTAGTTGTTCAGAGAGCTAATAGCCCATAACACGGTTTCGTGCTTTCCGCCTTGAACTGTGGGACAATAGCCGTTAGGAAGCAGGAAGCGGGATAAATCACGCCTTTAAAAATGAGACAGATGAGTGACATTTGAGTGCGTCGATCGCGCACGGGGGGTATGTCTAGTTGCATTAACAGATGCAACGGGGTGGGCGAGATTGGACTGGGTTGGAATGTGTCGCCAACGCTCGTTTCGTCTCGGTTTCAGTTTCAGTTATATTAAAAAGAAGGAGAAGTGTATTCACAGGAATAACCACATAGAATAGACTACAAAACTTGAAGAACAGTTAGTTGTGCGAGCGCGGGATAATGGTATTGTTGAAAAGTATCGACAAGATCCACATGGGATAAGCTGATCAATCAGATGGATCGATCAACCTTTTCCAAACGGTCGTGCGCGTGCGCGTATGCATGAATTATGGCGGGATTTTCGGTTAGTCTGAGACTTTGTCTCAGATGTATTTTTTTCAACGGCCGTTGACTACGCGAAACGCGCATTTTAGGGGATGGTCTTAGGTCCCCCTGAGTCAGGACTCAAGACTCAGGAGGTTAAAAACATGGCTAATAAAAAGACCGGATGGGGTTTACACTCGGGCGGACCACGGAGTGTGGACACCACTGGTGCATTGCTGGTGGGGATTCGATACGATATTTTCTCGGTTTAATAAGAGAACAAAATTATTTTGAGCTGCGCCGTCGTATGTGGATGCGGAAGGGTAAATGGCCATCTCGGCGGGTTTGTTTCGACATCTGCAGTACGATGCAGGCAGCTGAGGAGACCTAAAGAACCACATGGAATAGTGCATCCACCCGCACCAGCGATAAGAGGAGCTATACTCATAACGCACGATTAATCACATAGGCTTGTAGAACTAGGTTAAATGGTGCGGAGCGGGAACTCGATCTATAGATCTGGATCAACGTTTTGACAGGTGGGTTATTAACGGAGTGCGGCCCGAGCTAGGGTTAGGACACGTTGCATACGTAGATGGGTCCGTGCACGCGGACTTGATATATTTTCTTTTTCCTTTTTTTCTTGAACGCCTCAGACCAAAACCCGTGGCCCCCCCCCTTAAACAGGTTTCGGGCGTTCAGGGGCTAGAACCGTGGACGTGGTAATATCAGGGGTAGAATAGCCGTGATCGAAGAAGAAAAAAACACTTCATTCGGGTTTTAGTCAAACATCCAGTAGATGAACCAAAGGGTTCAAAGAGCTGTGTGTTTCGCAAGGACCCTCGGAAAAGCTCCTGTGCATTATGCTCGACAACTTACATCTGGCCGATGCATGCACGTCGAGACACATAGGCCTATAGTAGCCCCCAGTTTGCGAGGTTGCATAAATTGCTTTTTCTTCCACACTTGCGTTTGGATCCGCACTAGCGCAGCTATATAATGTCCCCATCCCCCAGGGTGCATTTCTTGCGACTTTATCCGTCTAGTGTGTCCCACCCTTGTCTTTCGTTAAACTTTATCTAAAACATGGTCGGAATTAAGCTTCTGGCAACCTCTGCCATTGCTGGTACCGCCATGGCCACATTCGGTCATGGTCAGTCCAGCCCATTCGCTCACTGTCCTAATGGATTCAACAACTTCAAGTCTGGCGATCCAAAGGGTCAGATTGAAGCTGTGAACGCTCAAAAGTCTGGCGACAAGTGGGTCGTCAACTACCACGTCTCTATTGAACAGAAGAAGGACATTGAGATTACCCAGGTCGAGGCCGAGACTCCTGACCACAAGGTCCTGTTCGACTCTGAAGATGCCCAGGACCAGGGTCAAAACTGGTTTGACTTCACCTTCCCAGTTGAGGTGACTCCAAATGAGGTTGACGGTAAGTACTGTGCCCCAACCTTGCAGATCAACTACTCTTTCGCCTCTGGCGACGGTTGCTCTGTCAAGTCTGGCTGTGACAGCTCTTGCAACTCTCCTCAATACTGCTGGGATGTTCCTTCTGAGAGCGCTACCACTTCTGCCGCTCAATCCACCCCTGCTCCTGCCTCCTCTTCTGTCGCCGAGACCTCTTCTGACTGTGACGAAGAAACCAGCACTGCTGCTCCAAGTACTCCAGCTCCCGCCACTACCAGCCCTGCTGCTGAGACTTCTGACTGCGAGGAATCTAGCACCCCAGTTCCAGCCACCACCAGCTCTGCTGCCGTTTCTTCTCAGGAGGAATCCAGCACTCCAGTCCCAAGCACTCCAGCTCCAGCCACTACTAGCCCAGCTGAAACTTCTGACTGCGAGGAGTCCAGCACCCCAGTCCCAAGCACCCCAGCTCCAGCTACTACTAGCCCAGCTGAAACTTCTGACTGCGAGGAGACCACCACTGCTGCTCCAAGCACTCCAGCCCCTGCTTCTTCTTCTGAGGCCAGCACTCCAGCTTCCAGCGCACCAGTTTCTTCTGCGCCAGCTGAATCTACTCCAGTCTCTTCCACAGCCTCTACTAGCCCTGTTGAGTCTGAGTCTGACTGCGAGTCTACTTCGGCCCCAGTTGAGTCCACCCCGGTTTCTTCTGCGCCAGCTGAGAGCACCGCTGCCTCCTCTTCTGTTCCAGTTTCTTCTGCACCAGCTGAGAGCACTCCTGTCTCTTCTTCTGCCCCAGTTTCTTCTGCGCCAGTTGAGAGCACTCCTGTCTCTTCCTCTGCCCCAGTTTCTTCTGCTGCTAACACTACCGTTGCACCAGTTTCTTCTGCGCCAGCTGAAACTACCCCTGTCTCTTCCTCTGCCCCAGTTTCTTCTGCTGCCAACACTACCGTTGCACCAGTTACTTCAGCGCCAGTGAACAGCACCACTCCTCTTCCAACCACCACTGAGACCAGAACCTACACCACCCACTACGTGACTGAGGGTACCACCATCCACACCACCGTCACTGAAACCACCACCTACTGCCCATTGACTGAGACCCCAACTAGCGCTCCTGCTGAGACCACCCCAGCTCCAGCAACTGAGTCTTCTGCTGCTCCATCCTCTGTTGCAGCCAACTCTACTGCTCCAATCACGAGCGACACCTCTTCTTCTGCCCCTCTTCCAACCACTACCGAGACCAGAACCTACACCACTCAGTACGTGACCGAGGGCACTACCATTCACACCACCGTCACTGAAACCACCACCTACTGCCCATTGACTGAGACCCCAACTAGCGCTCCTGCTGAGACCACCCCAGCTCCAGCAACTGAGTCTTCTCCAGCTCCTTCCAGCTCTGAGGAGGCCACCACTTACTTGACCACCACTGTCTTCGACACCATTACCAAGACCTGGGCTGTCTCTACCGGCTCCGGTACTACCTACTACAGCACTGGCGTCGAGACCACACCAGTGGCCGAGGAGACCCCAGCTCCATCTTCTGCTGAAGAGACTCCATCTTCTGCTGCTGAGCCAACCACTTACGTTACTCTGAGCGTTGTTGAGACCGTCACCGAGACCCAGGCTACTTTGACCTCTGCCGGCACTACCTACTATGGTACTCAGACCGAGACTGTCCCAGCCGGCGCTGAGACCACTCTCTCCAAGCCATCGTACTTCAACAGCACTGTCGCCCCAGCTCCAACTGCACCAGCCGGAAACAGCTCTGTTCCAGCAGTCAACAATCAGACCTCAGTTGTTGCAACCACCCCTGTCTGCCAGGGCGAGGGCTGCGGTGCTCCAGTCAGCTCTGCTCCAATCACCTCTATCCCAGCTCCAGTCCCAACCCAGGAGGCCAACAACACCTCTGTTGCCCCAGTGGTTTCTTCCCCTGTGGCCCCAGCCCCAGGTACCTCTGGCCCAGAGCAGGTTAATGGTGCTTCCAAGTTCGCTTCCTCTGGCTTGGCCGTCGTTGCCGTTGCCGTCGGTGCTATGATGATCTAATTGGACATTCCATTCTTTTCATGACATGATTCCCCTTTTTAAAGACTTTCTTCGGTTCTTAGATACATTTCTTGTATTTCCTCTTTTCATAAAAATTTTTTGATTATTATACTAACATTTAATATATCTAATCGACCTCGCTCTCAACCGCCTACCATGCACTACTTTTTAATTCCTATAACTCCTTAGAGAGCGACCTATACTTGTGATAAACTAGCTCTTCCTTCAGTCCCTCACCTCTGGAATCCTAAACTATAATTAGATTTTTCTGGGTGCAGCCCCCGAGCCCCTGGGCTCGCTTGGGTAACGTTCAGTTGTTCTATTTGTTAAAGCCTCGTAGAGCCACAAATGTGCAGGAGGCTGCCCCTGCAAACCTAATCCAGAAGTAGTGTTTTCTGGGGGCACGCCCCCCAGACCCCAGAGCTCGCTTCGCTCGAAGCTATGGGTAGCGTTCAATTGTTTCTATTCGTTGAAGCCTCGCAGAGCCACGGGGGTGCAGGGGGCCAGTCCTAACCCACAACTAAGTCTTTCGGGGGCGCACCCTCAAACCACCTGGATCGCTTCGCCAGTCCATGGCGTTGTACGACGCAGAACAATGCTAGACTAGAGTTTGTATTTGTTGTCAGTATGTAGTTTATTTCTTGCCAGACCTAGAAGGATGTGTTAGATTGGATCTATGCACGGTGCGACACTGCGAAGGACTTACTTCTTGATACCACCGCCGACAAGGGGACCACCCTTACCGGCTTTGGCAGCCAGCTCTTTTCTGGCTTGTTCGTCAGCCTTTTGCTTGGCCTTGAAGGCTTTATCTTCTTCGTCCTCAAATTCAGGACCCTTCTTTTTGGCCTGCTTCAGAGCTACACAGATATTTGTTAGAACGTCTACACCAGCTCATCAGATCAAGTTACATACGCTTGAGCTTTCCACCTTGTCTACCGGACATCTTCGTCTAAATTTGCCGTATAAGTGAGGAATCCACGCACTTTTTTTACTTCTCCATGCACCCAACGTCGTGTGCATCGGATCTGCGTCCGCCACATGCATACATGCGACTCCGAGCCTGAGTCTGCCTGACTAAAACATGTCAAATATCTACTGATAGCATGGATTGTTGATTGTCAATCTGGTTCTGTTATTTTCTAGAAAGAAAAGGGAAAGGCGTTAGTTCTGCCAGTGGAATATAAATGACCACGCAGCCCTCGGAGAGGCATCCATGGAGGCTCTGGAGTGTACCAAAAAGCCATCAACATCTACCTTACTGCTTAAAGATAGTATAAGTGTAGAGATTGCTGAAGTGTTTTTCTTCCTTTTCAAAGATGAAACAAAAAGCATAGTTCTGCTTCGCGGAAGATAATTGCTATCCAACCTTCGGCGAAACCGGTCCTGGGGTTTAGGGGAATGCCCAAAAAAAAAAAAAAAAAAAAAAAAACACCAATTAACCGCATAGTACTGTTCTTTTATTAGAAAAAGAAGCAAAAAGCGTTTTTCTGCTTTGGAGAAGGCAGTAGGCAGTTGTGTACCATCGCGAAGCGGACCCAGGGTCTAGCCCTGCGAGCTTCCGCAAATAGAAAAAAGAAACCCCTTTCGATAGTCTAGAGCGAAGAGAGACCTTAGCGACTGAGGGCGTGTCCCCAGAAAACCACTTCTGGGTTAGGATTGTAGGAGGTCCACCCGTGACTCTACGAGGCATTATTGAACAGACGCCAACTTCGAACAAAGCGAGCCCAGGGGTCTGGGGGCATGCCCCCAGGACAAATCTAGTACTCGTACTACTAGTTGTTGGTTAGGATTGCAGGGGGCCAGCCCCCTGCATCCCCGTGGCTTTGCGAGGCTTCAACGAATCGAAACAATTGAACGTTACCCATAGCTTCGAGCGAAGCGAGCTCTGGGGTCTGGGGGCGTGCCCCAAGAAAACACTACTTCTGGGTTAGGATTGCAGGGGGCAGCCCCCTGCACCCCCGTGGCTCTGCGAGGCTACAACGAATAGAAATAATCGAACGTTACCCATAGCTTCGAGCGAAGCGTGCTCTGAGGGTCTTGGGGCGTGCCCCAGAAAACTACTTCTGAGTTAGGTTTCCCCCTGCACCCCCGTGGCTCTGCGAGGCTTCAACGAATAGAAACAACTGAACGTTACCCATAGCTTCGAGCGAAGCGAGCCCAGGGGGTCTGGGGGCGTGCCCCCAGAAACAGACCCACGGATGCATGCATACGCACTTGAGCGGTCGGATAAAGGGGGCAGGGGGCAGCTCGCCTATCGGATAAATATATTGATGCGCGCACAATGCGCGTTGCGGTGGGTGGGAGGAAGGGATGGGTAGTTGTGAGGTGTTGTCAAGAAGCACTCACAGGATAGTCGTCGAGTGGATGATAAGATGGGCCTTCTCAAAGACCAGGACAAGGAGAAGGTCAAGCGGGCGATTCCGAAGGCGTCGAACAAGATAATCGATGCGACGGTAGCCCGACTGTATATTGCGTATCCGGATCCGAACGAATGGACGTTCACTGGGCTGAGCGGAGCCATTGCTCTGGTCAACGACCTGGTGGGAAACACGTTTTTCCTGAAATTGGTTGACGTGGCGGGGCACCGGGGCGTTGTCTGGGACCAGGAGCTGTACATTGACTTTAAGTACAACCAGGACCGGTCGTTCTTCCACTCGTTTGAGCTGGAGGAGTGCTATGCCGGCCTGTTGTTTGAGGACGAGTCAGAGGCGGCGCATTTCTTCAAGCGTGTGACGCACAAGGAGAAGCATGCGTCTAAGGCGACGCTCAACAACAAGAATGCCATTGCGTTGAAAAAGAGCAAGCCGCAAGCACCGGCTGCGCCGGGTCCGAGGGGCGACCCCGGTGGCTCGATGCGACGGAAGAAGCATCTCGAGGGGCCCGTGTACTACGATGACGAGCCGCCTGCGGAGTGGAAGCCGTTGTATGCCGAACTGGCGTCGCAGGGCATCACCGAGGAGATGATTGCCGAGAACAGCGAGTTTATTAAGGACTATATAAGGCAGCAGGGCGGGCCGTTGGTTGGCCTGGAGCCGCCAATCCCTAGGAAGTATTCTCCAGAGGCGCGTAAGGCTGCAAATAGAGCGCGGTCGGCGTCTGTCAAGTCGTCGGCGTCAAGTGAGACGAGTGCTTCCACGCGTAAGGCAAAGGCACCTCCTCCTCCGCCTCCTCCAGCTCCCGCCACCAAGAAGACGCCACCACCGCCTCCGCCTCCTGCGGCGGCGTCGGCCTCCGAGCCGGAGCAAGAGTCTGCCCCGGCGACTAAGGAGCCCACACCAGAGCCGGAGTCTGAGCCCGAGCCGGAGCCCGAGCAGCCGCCACCAAACACCCACAAGGTGCCCCCGCCCATGCCCTTCATTGGCTCCCGCGTGCCCTCGAACCCGACGACGACGCAGGCGCCTCCTCCTCCTCCTCCTCCACAGCAGCAGCAGCCTACCAACACCGGTGGAAGTGGCAGTGGCGCGCCACCGCCACCACCGCCACCGCCGCAGCGAAACAATGTACCACCGCCGTTCAACCCACAGCAACAGCAGCAGAATGCGCCACCACCTCCACAGTTGCCGCCACGGTTGCCTGTGGGTGACGCGCCGCCGCAGTTTGGCACGCCACCGCCGGCCCCGCAGCGCAATAACGTTCCTCCTCCGCCGCCACCGCCAAGAGCCTCGTCGCAGCCACCCCCTCCTCCTCCGCCTCGTGCTAACAACAACAGTAGTCAGCCTCCACCACCACCACCACCACCTCCTCCTCCTCCACCTCGTGCCCAGCAGCAGCAATCTACACCACCTCCTCCGCCTCCACTGCCCCCCAAAATGGCCCAGGAACAGCAACAGCAGAGCACGCCGCCTCCACAGCAGGACAGTGCTCCAGCGGCACCACCACCACCACCTCCTCCTCCGCCACAACAGCAGAATAATGCACCAGCAGCACCTCCACCACCACCTCCTCCTCCTCCACCACCTCAACAACAAAGTTCGCCGGCTCGGCCACCGCCACCAGCACCGCCACAGCAGGATAACAAACCTGCACCAGCCGCACCACCACCTCCTCCAGCGAACAAACCCACGCCGCCACCTACATCTAACCCACCACCTCCTCCACCGCCACCTCCTCCATCGAATGCACCGCCACCACCGGCAACTAACGCACCACCGCCGCCGCCACCACCCTCATCAAACGCACCACCACCACCAGCAACCAATGCACCATCACCACCCCCTCCACCCCCATCAAACGCACCACCACCACCGGCGACCAATGCACCACCACCACCACCGCCACCCCCATCAAACGCACCACCGCCACCATCAGGAAATGCCCCGCCGCCACCACCTCCACCACCTCCAGCAGCCTCAGATTCCTCCTCCTCTGCACCCCCACTGCCACAACCTGACGGAGGCCGAGACGCGCTCCTTGCATCGATCCGCAGCGCAGGCGGTGTCGACAGCCTGAAAAAGACGGACAAATCGGCACTAGAGAAACCAAACGTGATTCTACAAGAAGCCCGTGGCGAAGCTCCATCTTCCTCAGCAGCCGCAGGCGCAGGAGCCGGTGGTGGAGCCAGTCTTGCCGACGCCCTCGCCCAAGCATTGAATAAACGAAAGGAAAAAGTAGCCCAAAGTGACGATGAAAGTGACGGTGAATGGGATTAACCATATAGAAAATACACCTTTTGTACATTACTAATCAACCTTTCTTGAGATATTCCCTCGTACCCCCAGAGTCGGTTTCACCGAGGATTCGGCAGTTCTATGATCTTTCGGTGAATATGCTACGCTACTGAGCCATTTTTCTTGGGGGCATGCCCCAAACCCCCAGGGTCGGCTTCGCCGAGGATTTGGGACAGTTCTATAGTCATTCGAAGAATTAGACTTCGATATTTATGCGCCGAGCAGATCTGTGTATGTGTGTATATATGCGTAATACTACTGATCACGGAGCTGCATGCACTGAAAAGATACACTTCTAGCGATACGGTATACTGGGAGGGGAAAACAATTTATACGAGGTTAGCATCCCGATATCAAGATATCATGCTCGAGATATTCGGTTATTCCGGCCTTTGCGAAGATACTTCCAAACCCAACTAATTTAGATTAATGGCTGTTGTCAAATTATGTATTTATACACACGTGTCTCTATTGTTGAGAAAGTGTGTTTACCGTAAGCGCGCCTAAACAATTCTAAAACTTACCAAGTTCTTTACTAAATGAACCAAGCTATGCTACATGTATTCCACAAAGTATGCCTAGAGAACTGCTTGTTTGAAAGCATGTTTCTCCTTCTGGAAAAGCGAGGCGAAAGCGTAATATTTGCCTCTCAAAGGGCTAAAAAAAAAAAAAATCCCAAAACCTCGGCGAAGCCGACCTAGGGGGTCTGGGGCGTGCCCCCAGAAAACCTACGTGCGGTGAATTTAATGATAGGATTAGCTATAAAAGTTTTTATTAAAGAGGTCGACCCATTTGACAAACTGGTCGTCTTGGTTCTTGAGGATTACGAGGTCAACAATTGACTTAACTTTGGTGTCGACTGTATCCGACAATTCCTGGATTTCGGAACAGTCGTTCTTGTCTAAGAATGAGCACACGAGGTCGTCAATCAAGCCGGAGAGCTCGTCGACCTGTGTGTAGATGGTGTTGAGTGTCTCGGTGGAAAGCAGCGTACAGCGTCGCTTGCTGATGGATCTATAGAGGAATTCCAATTTGACGAGCTTGTCAGCCCACCGCTCGCCCAGTTTTATCGTGTCTTCGTTTGTCGTGGTTTCGTTAGTATCATTGTGTTCATTATCCTCCTCAGAGTCCGAGTTTTCGTCGCCAAAATCAAAGTCTGCCGCGTCCGGATCGTCGAGCCAGTCCTTGAGGTCCTGCAAGCCGTCCTGGATCATTTTGGAGTATTCCGATAGCTTGGCCTGGACGAGCTTGGCCAGACTGAGCTTTGGAAGTTCCTTGAGTTTATTGCACATTTCCCAGACTTCGCCGACCGAAACCAGGGTGGAGTTCGAAGATCCGGACTTCTCTGAGTCCTGGTCCTTTGGAACAGCCTTCAGCTCTTTGACAAACTGCAATTGCACTGAGAGCAGATCGTAGATCCGGGATCGGGTTTCCTGCCGAATCAACACTCCGTCCTTTTCGTCGCTCATACCCATGTATGCAGCCGCAAGCGGGGCCACCAGATTGGAACAATCCTCAATGCATTGACAGGCCGCCTTGATGGCCACCGGGGGCTTGAAGGTGATGGCTATCTTTGTTGTATGCGCATGCCACAGTGACCCAATGTCTCCTATAGCGTTCAATGGCCTGTCTACACGTTCACTCTCAACCGCGCTCGGCTTATAAATATTCTTCTTGATCTGCTCCACCATCTCGAAAAACGAGTCGAGCTTCCTCTCTAACTCCTCCGCAGTACTCATATCCAATCCCTATCACTCCTTCAATTTGGGACTTCCAAACCTTTTCTAAAAATTGCAAAACTCTCGTGCATGCATGCAGGACCAAATCAAACTTATTATCAAAGTTACCAAATTTACCGAAGACAGGGACCTATCCAGAATTAGCTTTAGGTAATCTAAACGTTTATTTCAACTGAATCACTGGTAAGGCTATATATACCGCGCAGATACCCCTCCGGTTCCGCTTCGCTGGAGGGCTTACTCCTAACTTGATCCGCTATGGCGTGGCATAGATTTCCAATTTCACATGTTCATCAGTGTTCAAGATGCGGAAGTAACTAACTTCAGTTTTTGCACAGTAAGCAAAGAACCAAAGTACTTAGTTCTATTTTCCAGAAGGTCTGGAAACAACCCCATGGAGTCTCGTTGGATCAGCGGCTGGCCCAGAAACCATCCCTTCTTTAAAAACAACCACTCAATTGAGGTAAGAAAAAGGCAAAGGCGTTGGTTGTGGCAGCCGGATGGATGGCACGGGATCTCTCAGAACCACGAGATTTGGGGTTGACCCACCAGAACCAACCCTTCTTGCAAAAACTCTGGATTGTTATACTCATAGTTTAACAGCCAGTTGATCTCATTCATGCTTCGATCTTCACTGGACTATAAAGTTACTTTGTCGGGTATTTTGCTTTACAACCTAGGTTTTCCACCTCACCATACCGACTCCAAAACCTGTGAACCTGATCAAGGGATTACTGCAGTTAGTTGCTAGCCGCCCTGGGTTTAATCATCGAACAGAGTACTACGCAAGTACCAAAAATTTCAGCCCCCGTGGACTGGGTTTATGGGTCAATCTTAATATAATCTAATTACCGTAAGGAATGAATTAGCTAAAAGCTTCACGGTAGAGAAATCCCGATCTCTAAATCTCGGCGAAGCCGACCCAGGGGGTCTGGGGGCGTGCCCCCAGAAAATTACTTCTGGGTTAGGATTCCTGGGGGCCAGGGGTGGTTCTGCAAGACTTCATCGAATAGAACCAATCGGCAACGCATCCCGGAGGTCCAGGGGCAAAGCAATTGATCTAGTCGCAAAATTTGATTCAGAAACCGGCGAGCGCGGCAAGGGAGGTTGGGGGGCATGCCCCCCCAAAATCTAGCTAAGTAATATGGGAAATTTCCGTTAATATAATAGGGTTTTTGTCAGACTAGGATTTACAGGGTAGGGTAAATCTGAGATGAGGCGCGCGCATCGGCGCGTACGTGTCAGGAGTTTAAGATAGACACACACGGTGTTCCAAAGTGAAATACAGGCTATAGGCATAAGTGATTGATAGAAATGGACCAGCAGCTGATCAACACAGTAAACCGGTTGCAGGTGAGTATGATGGAAGAAGATGTCAGAAAGAAAGAGGTGCTAATAATGAGTAGGATGCATTTGCGACGCTGGGGCCGAACACGAACCCGATAGATTTGCCGCAGATCACGGTGCTGGGGTCGCAGTCCAGTGGCAAGAGCTCTGTGCTTGAAAACATTGTAGGACGGGACTTTCTTCCCCGAGGTAGTGGCATTGTGACCCGCCGGCCGCTCATTTTACAGCTAACGAACGTCAAGGAGGGGGACAACAAGCTGCCTGAGGGAGTCAAATTGAAGGAGGGTGAGAATGCCGACGAATGGGGCGAGTTCCTTCATGTGCAAGGCAAGCGATTCTACGATTTCAATGAGATTCGAAACGAGATTGTTCGTGAGACGGAGGCCACCACAGGGACCAATGCCGGTATCAGCTCAGCTCCGATCAATCTGCGCATCTACTCGCCCAACGTGTTGACGCTTACGTTGGTGGATCTTCCAGGCTTGACCAAGGTGCCTGTGGGTGACCAACCGAAGGACATTGAGAAGCAGATCCGCGAGATGGTGCTCAAGTTCATCACTAAGCCCAACGCCATCATCTTGTCCGTAAACTCGGCCAACCAGGACTTGGCTAATTCCGACGGCCTGAAGCTTGCCCGGGAAGTCGACCCCGAGGGCTCGCGGACAATTGGTGTACTCACCAAGATTGATCTCATGGATCAGGGCACCGACGTGGTCGACATTCTGGCGGGACGGGTCATCCCCCTGCGCTACGGCTACGTCCCCGTCATTAATCGTGGTCAACGGGACATTGACCAAAGCAGGAAGATCAAGGATGCTTTGGAGCATGAGCGCCAGTTCTTTGAGGAGCATCCATCGTATCGGGCCAAGGCCCAATACTGCGGTACGCCTTTCTTGGCCCGAAAACTAAACATGATCTTGATGCATCACATCAAAACCACCCTCCCAGACATCAAGGCCCGCATCCACTCCACCCTGTCCAAATACCAGACCGAGTTGGCACAGTTGGGCGGCGACGAGCTGCTGGGCTCCCCGAGCAACATTGTGCTAAACGTCATCACCGAGCTGGCCAATGAATACCGCACAATCCTGGACGGGAACTCGCAGGAATTGTCTACTAACGAGCTTTCTGGTGGCGCACGCATCTCCTTTGTGTTCCACGAGCTGTACGCCAACGGCGTCCGGGCTGTCGATCCGTTTGAACAGGTCAAGGACGTTGACATCCGCACTATTCTCTACAACTCATCGGGCTCCTCTCCGTCGCTGTTCGTGGGCACCCAGGCATTCGAGGTCATTGTCAAAAAACAGATCCAGCGCTTTGAGGAACCGTCCCTCAGATGCGTCGCCCTCGTCTACGATGAGTTGGTGCGAATCCTCAACCACATCCTTAACAAACCCATATACAAACGATATCCCAACCTCCGCGATGCATTGTCCAACACGGTCACAAGCTACCTCAAGGAAAACGTTCAACCAACTAACAAACTCGTCTCCGACCTCGTGCACATGGAGGCCTCATACATCAACACTGGCCACCCAGACTTTATCAACGGCCACCAAGCCATGAACATGGTCAACGAACGTCTCCACCCGTCCACAACCAAGGTAGACCCCAAGACAGGCAAGCCAATGACCCCTACCCAGTCGCAGTCCCCCGAACCGGACGCTAAGGAGTCCGGTAGCGGCGGATTCTTTGGCTCTTTCTTCAGCTCCAAAAATAAGAAACGCATGGCTGCCATGGAACCCCCACCATCCGTCCTCAAGGCCGCTGGAACCCTCTCCGAGCGCGAAACAATAGAAACAGACGTTATCAAACTCCTCATCTCCTCATACTTCAACATTGTAAAACGAACCGTCATCGACATGGTCCCCAAAGCCGTCGTCCTCAACCTCGTTAAACGCTCCAAAGAAGGCCTCCAACAGCAACTCCTCGAAAAACTCTACAAGCACGAGCAACTCGACGAGCTCCTAAAAGAATCCGAATTCACCGTCCAAAGACGCAAAGAATGCCAACGCATGATCTCCTCTCTTCAAAAAGCCGCTGAAATTGTCGCAAGCGTTTAATTTAATATTTTAATCCCCTCCTTCATCCACCTTTCTAGCCTTCTTCGAAGCAGAGCAAAGGTTTTTGTTTCTTTTTATGGAAAAAGAAGAGTACGGCTAGTAGTTCTCTTGTATATCATGTGCTCTCTTGGGGGCAAGCCCCCAAACCCCCGTGGTTCCGCTTCGCGGAAGGTTTGGGAAAACTGTCTTCTGCAAAGCAGAATCATACATTTTGCTTCTTTTTATATTTTACAGCTAGTAGTTCTCTGTATATCATGTTATTTCTTGGGGGCAAGCTCCCAAACCCCGTGGTTCCGCTTAGCGGAAGGTTTCGGAACTGCGAAGCAGAATCACGCATTTTGCTTCTTTTCTGGAGAACCGAGAATATCTGACAGCTAGAAATTCTCTTGGCTTGAGTGTATAAAGAACTGAGTTACTGGTTCGCCATTTTAGTGATGTGGAGTGTGTGGCGGTGGCGGTGTTTGTAGCAACATTTTGCGGTACGTAGTTTAGATGCTCCAAGTCTTTTCTACAGACATTGCCATATAAATTCACCACAGAAGAAGAAACTCCCGCGAGGCGGAGGAACGCCTTTTGAGTCTCTATGGATACTGTTTGACAAGTAGCTTCATGGAGAGTTGACCAGCGAATAACCTTCATAGAACAAATCTTTTTTGATTTTTTTGCTGGAAAGGAATACTGCTGTATCAATTGGCACGTCATTAATCTAAAAGTAGCATACAACTCTCGGCGAAGCCCGCCCAGAGAGTCTGAGAGTCTGGGGGCGTGTCACGGTGGAACTACCTATCGAACCTTTCTTCTTTTCCAGAAGAGAAGCAAAAAGCAGTAATTTTGCGATGCAGGTTTCTGCCAGTTCTCGGCAAAGTCCTCAGTAAAACTACCTGCTGATTTGGTTTCTTCTTTTCCAGAGAAAAGAAGCGAAGGCGTTGTTCCGCTTAATTGGCAACCCAACCTTCGGCGAAGCCGACCCAGGGGTCTGGGGGCATGCCCCCAGTAATCATCTTGTAGTGGTAAATAACTAGACTCTGGAGTCTGGGGCAGCCTGGTTTTGTCGCATTATATTATATTAATTTGTGAGGCGTTGGACCTCGGTTAAAAAATAGATAAGGGACCCCGGACGCGGCGCGTAAGTTAGTTTCACATGAAGAGGGCGGAGATTTAAATACGAAAGCAAGCGGCGCTGTGGGATTATATCATTACGATTGAGGAATGGCACAGACCTTGTCGAGATTGTGGCAGCCTGATGGGCTGTTGCATCGGATCGTGATGGATCTGGCGCGGAAGGACAGTCGGTCGTTGCGGGAGGCGTTGAGATCGGTGCCGCGGCGAGCGAGGGTGGTGGCAGTGATTGGCCTAGTTTTGACGGTTTCAGGGGGGGTTGTAGGGGTGTGGAAGAAGCGGAACAGGGCGAAGGGAAGGCCGTTGCTGCATCGACAGTCGTCCGCCGTTCTGTTGAGTGATGGTTGGTCGAAGGAGATCTATGTACCGAACAAGGACGGTCAGAGCAGGGTGGTGATTCATCCGACACGACAGGTCACGTTTGAAGCGCATCGACGGCTGTTTTTGGGGACGAACACGAGTGAGCGGAAGACGGGGATCAATAAGCTGTTTTTTCGTGAGTTCAATGCGATTTGGTCTATTATTGTGCCTCGATTGAACTGCAAGACCTCTGGGTTGCTGTTCATTCACGCTTTGTTTCTAGCGGCCAGAACGTGGCTGTCGCTGTGGGTGGCAAAGCTGGATGGTCAGATTGTTCGCGATCTGATTGCTGCAAACGGGAAGGCGTTTGTCAGAGGACTCGTATACTGGCTTCTGTTGGCAATTCCCGCTAGTTACACCAATGCCATGATCAAGTTTCTGCAGGCAAAAATTTCCATTGCATTCAGGACGCGGCTGATTCGATATATCCACGACATTTATATGGACGCGCAATTGGGCTACTACAAGGTGAACAATATTGACGGCGGGATCGAAGGGGCCGATCAATACATCACTGCAGATGTCACTAGGTTCTGTGATGCGGCTGCAGCGCTTTACTCGAACCTCGGCAAACCTTCGGTAGATTTCCTCATCTTTAGCTACCAGCTGCAGAGAAACCTGGGTCCGTTGGCGTTGGTGGGCATCTTTGCCAACTACTCGGCGACTGCATGGCTTCTCAAGAAGGTGGCGCCACCCTTTGGTCGACTGGCAGCTGCAGAGGCCCGGCTAGAGGGCGACTATAGAAACGGACATACAAAGCTCATCACCAACGCCGAGGAAATCGCCTTCTACGACGGTACCGGACTGGAACGTACCATTCTCACCCGCACATTCAAACGCCTCATTGGACACATTTCGAACATCCTGCGAATCAAGGTATCGTACAACATGTTTGAAGACTTCATGTTGAAGTATTCGTGGTCCGCCATGGGATACATGTTTGCCAGTCTGCCGGTGTTTTTGCCGACGTGGAGTGGCTCGAGTGAGGCTGAAAGTGGCGGTGAAGGCATCACCAACATGCCGTCAATTTCCACTGCGAAAAAGGATTTCCGCGAACGCCGCCGAATGAAGGAGTTCATTACGAACAAGCGACTGATGCTATCGCTGGCGGATGCCGGCGGTCGCATGATGTACTCCATCAAAGACCTGGCGGAGCTCGCTGGATACACCCAGCGGGTGTACCAACTGCTCGCCACCCTGCATCGTGTGCATGCCAACGCGTACAGCAGAGGAGCCAAGAACGAGGCGCCAGAACCATACAGTTTGGGCGACATTCATGGGACCGTTCAACAGGGCTTCCACGGAGTACGACTCGAGCACACGCCGATTGTTGTGCCTGGTCTGGGTCGGGATGGTAGTCCAGGTGAGATTCTGATCAAAGACCTGGACATTCGCGTGAACCCTGGAGACCACCTGCTGATTTCAGGCGCTAACGGCGTGGGCAAATCTGCAATTGCACGAGTTATCGCCGGAATCTGGCCCGTCTTCCGAGGACTGGTGTCCAAGCCTCTCCCCCAGGACATTTCGTTCGTGCCGCAACGTCCATACCTCAGCATGGGGACGCTGAGAGACCAGATCATCTACCCGTGCTCGCATAACGACATGATTGAGCAGGGCCGCACCGACGAAGAGCTGATGGAGATTCTGCGCATGGTTAAGCTCGAATACCTTCCGTCGCGCGAGGGCGGCTGGGACACGAGAAAGCAATGGAAAGATGTCTTTTCCGGTGGCGAAAAACAGCGGGTCATGTTTGCCCGCGTTCTCTTCAAACAGCCGCTCTTTGCAGTCATTGACGAAGGTACCAGCGCTGTCAGCGCCGATGTCGAAGGCCTGCTATATGAAACCTGCAAAAAGCAAAATATCACCCTCATCACCATCAGCCACAGACCATCCCTCCTCCGATACCACACCGCCCAACTTAAACTTGGCTTGGGCGAACATGGCGATGAATGGACCCTCGAACGAACAAACACCGAAGAAGCCCGTCTGTCGGTTGAAAAGGAAATTGAAACCCTCGAGGAAAAACTCAGCCAGGTCGACGACTGGAAGGCCCGACGCGAGGAAATCGCTCACCTCCTCTCAGGTAATTCTACTAATTAATCTTAATATAGTATTGTCCAAACAGCGCATCTGGGGCACGTCCCAGATTTCTCTGCCTCACGAGGCAAACGCTTTGTTTCTTTTCTGGAAAAGAAGACCTCAGACTGGCCCCCCTGCACCCCCGTGGCTCCGCTTCGCGGAGAGTTTGGGGTCAATTAGTTATAGCCTCGCAGACCAAAGGCTTTGCTTCTTATTAGGAGCTATAAACTTTATAGTTACAATAATGAATTTTCTAGGAAAGAAGACCTCTAGGCTCAGGACTAGGGTTTTCAGGGGTCCAGCCTCGTGGCTTCCCTCGCGGAGGGTCTGGAATCACTTAGTTATAGCCTCGCAGAGCAAACGCTTTTGCTTCTTTTCTGACCTCTAAGGTCAGGACTGGGATTTGCAGGGGGTCAGCCCCCTGCACCCCCGTGGCACCGATACGCGGAGGGTCTGGAGTCAACTAGTTATAGCCTCGCAGAGCAAACGCTTTTGCTTTTTTTTCTGGAAAAGAAGACCCAGACCCAAGATTAGGATTGCAGGGGGCCAGCCCCGTGCACCCCCGTGACTCTGCGAGGCTTAATCGAATATAACCAAACCTCGGCGGAGCACTGTGGAGTCCGCCTGAAATAACATTTCTGGGTCAGGAGGAGGTCTGACCCGCAGAAAGAAAGTTTTGTGTTGGTTAGGAAAGGATTGGACTGAAGGCTATTTACAATTGGAGATCTGGGATTAGGACTATTTTTGTTGCTGCTTTTGTTGCTGATCACGTTCTCTTTTGAGTCTTTCGAGTTCCTTGTCGGAAATAGGAGGGACGGGGATGTCGTCAAAGTCGTTGTCGCCACGGATGGCAGTATAAGTGTACCAGTCTAAGAGACAGTTAGCGATATAACTCGAGCCCAAATAAGGCTCAGTTAACTTACAGATTCCACCACACAGTCCCATCAGGGCACCTGCTGCGATCATGTTCTTCCAGAAGAATGGCTGACGAGCTCGAAGAGCCGCGGGTGTCATTGTAAACGACTGAGGGTTCTGGTATGGACTTCGCTTCAGGCTAAAAGCAACAGCAGCAAACGTTAATATAGTCCATCTCTTTGCAACGCCATCTAACTTACAAGTTGGGCGTGTTTTTGTAGTCTGGTATTCTTGGTTCCGACATTATATGATATGTTAGTGATATGGCGCAGTGATCATTTTCGCAACTCTCCCAATACCTTCACAGAACAACGTTACTTGTAACCCATTTTATCGCCACTTTCAGTATTTTCAGGCTGTATGATTAATTCGCTCTCTGCATTAATTGCTCTTATTTAAAAGAACCAAAATCAGCCACCCAGTCGGCTTGGATTCTGTAGATCAATATTATTCATCAACCCATCTCCGCGACGCGGTCTATGGGGTATGGCGCAGGCCCCAGACTATCTGTTGTGGGTTAGGATTGCAGGGGCCAGCCCCCTGCACCCCCGTGGCTCTGCGAGGCTTCAATGGATATAAAAAATTGAACGCCACCGGTAACCTCGAGCGAAGCGAGCCCTGGGGGTCTGGGGGCGTGCCCCCAGGAATACTTGAGAGTTGCAAAAAATCGGTGGCCGGTAATCCGACCGTTCGTAAAACTCCGTTCTATCATAGAACTTTCTGTTATACCCGTGTTTTTCTTAGAATATGGGGGGGCTAGTAGACTACAGTAGTGAATCTTCTGGCTCTGATGATGAGAAGGATACGCAGAAACAGGTGGGATCTAAGGGATTAAACTTGCCGCCGCCCAAGCGGTCCGGGGGTGGACTTGATCTCCCTGCGCCCAAGAACCGGAAAAAGACAGGGCCGCGGACAATTGTGTTGGAAAAGGAGAAGAAGGACGTTGAGGACACGAGGCAGGATGCTGCGAAGGATTCTGAGCCTGTGAAAAGCGGTGGTGGTATAGGCTCGTTTCTGCCGGCACCCAAAGGACGCATCGCGAAAAGAGAGATTCCGGGTTCTGCTCAAGAAGACAAAGAGGACTCGAGTAGATCCAGTAGCAGTAGTATATCAGCTCCCGTGAGTCGGCAGAATCGGGTGCTGGGTGGTGGATTAAAGCCGACCTTTGATGGTGAGGTGGCGATGGATGCGGAACAGCCACGCCTGCCGGTGGCGGTGCCAGTGGCTGTCAAGGAAAGAAAGATGGTGCCTGCTTCTGTTTTGGCGCGAAGAGCTAAATACGGCGATTCAGCCCCTTCTCCGAAGAAGCCACAGCAGTCGGAGAGTGCACCAAGACCGGATAGCGACGACCACAAGCCGAAAAAAGCTATGCCCAACTTGTTTTCCTTTGGCTCTCAAGCCGCCAGCACCGGCCCTGCTGAGCCTATGGAGAGCAACAAAGAATACGAGCCAATTATGCTGGAAAAGGAGCAAAGAGCGGACACGAATGAACAAGAGATTACGGGCTCAGAACGAAAGCCCGATGCTTCTGGCGGTCTGCAGGCGCTGGCCGCAGACAGCGGTATAAGCGTTAAAGACATTGAGCGACTCGAAGGACGCCGACGAAGAACCATGAAGGACGAACTGGTCAACGTGGTCGACTTCAGCGTGGACGAGTTCTATCAAACCAACGAAGACTTGCGACAAAAGGGACTCCTCGAGGAGTCAAAACGTCCAATCCAAGCAGTTGGAAGCGGAAGACACCAGCTCAGGTCTCTTGTAGAATCGGCACAGCAAAACAGAGAGGGCCTGGAAGACATGTTTACCAAAAACCGTCGTACAAAGGCCGAAGCAGGCTCAAAATACGGTTTCTAATCAATCACAAGGTCCCCCTCGCAGAACCGCTTCGCGGATCCAATTACAGAAACGTTTGAGTTATCTGTTATCCAGCATAAACTCTAATTCGGAGCTATTATGTGGTTTTCCTGGGGGCACGCCCCCAGACCCCCTGGGTTCGCTTCGCTCGAGGCTATGGGTAAGGGTCTACTCTTTCTATTCGTTGAAGCCGCGCAGAGCTACAGAGGTGAAGGGGCTGCAATCCTTACACAGGAGTAGTTTTCTGGGGGCACGCCCCCAGACCCCCTAGGCTCGCTTCGCTCGAGGTTATAGGTAGTGTTCAATTCTTCCTATTCGTCGAAGCCTCGCAGAGCCACGGGGCGCTGGCTCCCTGCAAATCTAATCCAGAAACATTCTCTGGGGCCATACCGCCAGAGCTCACTTCGCTCGATGTTATGGGTGGTGTTCAGATTTTTCTATTCGTTGAATCCCCGCAGAGCCATTTTTCTCGGCCTTGCAATCCCAACCGACAACAAGTGCTTTAGTGCCATTAGTCTACGAGAAGTAGAAAAAAAATTGGTATTGTGTTTTTCCTTCTGATAAGTTTCTGGGGGCGCGCCCCCAGGTGCCCCTGAGCTCGCTTCGCTCGAGGTTATGGGTAGTGTTCAATTCTTCCTATTCGTTGAAGCCTCGCAGAGCCACGGGGGTGCAGGGGGCTGGGCCCCTGCAATCCTAACCCACGACAGATATCCTGGGGGCACTACTCTACGAGAAATAGAACTTTTTATACTGCGTTTTCTGCGGCCCAGAATTTAAATAAAAGCCTGGGGTACGTACATGTGCATAGGGCATATGCGTATTGTGCATGTATGCAATTTCCAAGCGGCTGAAGTGGTCTTAGTTAAAGGCTATAAATAGTGGGAGACGGTCTAGACGAAAATGACAAGATTCGGCGGTTCTTTTAGGTCATTATAGCGTTCCAGATGCGCTGCATGGATGGGTGCAATGCTCTGCTCTGCTATGCAATGCACGTTTAAAGGAATGTATTCAGATCGATGCAATTAACAGCATTATGCAGGTCTCGGTGAAACCTAAGAGGCTAATATACGAGAGCCTGCAAGTTAGAATTGACCGGGACAAGGCTGTCTATATGTACATCGACCATTCAGGCCAGACGCGTGACCTGTTTGATCCTAGAATATAAGCCGGCTGCCTTATCCTGGATCCCTGTCTTACCAGCTAGGTGCGATAATAACGCCTTTGTCAGGGGTACCGTTTTAATAACGTACGTACGCGCATTTCATGCACCCACCCACGCACATACCTGTGCATATCGGTAATTCTTCGGGTGTGGTCGGTTGACTCAAGACGTTGTCTTGCCGACCTGCAATATATTTTTAGCCACAGCCTAGTCATCGAGATCGGTAACCATACACGAAGTTCGCTTTTTTTTTCTTTTGCAGGGGGCCAGCTCCCTGCACCCCCGTGGCTCTGCGAGGCTTCGACGAATAGGAAGAATTGAGCATTACCCATAACCTCGAGCGAAGCGAGCCCAGGGGGTCTGGGGGCGTGTCCCCAGAAACCATACACGATTTTTTTTTTTTTTTTGTTCTTTTAGGAGAAGTAGCAATAAATGCAGTCCTGCTTCGTAGAAAAAGTTCCTTGCCCAAACATCGGCAAAGCCGACCCGGGGGGTCCGGGGGCTTGCGCATGCCCCCAGAAAAACAATTGATCTAGTTAATAGCACTGTGGCAGTTTAGTGAACAAGTAGGTAAGTACGGTAAAGGTTATGCATACAGATGGAGGATCGCCGCAAGTACAGTATATTTAACCTTCACGGTTTGTGGGTTGTTTCGGAAGTTGTGGCCAATGGTTGACCGTCCAATTCACTTGTAATATCCTATGTGGTGGACCCGGCTTACATTGATGGGTTCAGCGTCACATGCGCGTAAAATTAATTTTAATCCGGATCGGATTTACTGTGCTATGATAGGCCATGATGCACGTCGTCGATCGACTTGTGCGGGATAATATATGCCAGATCGATTAACCAACTCGGACAAAGGTTCATCTAATATATCCTGTTTCGGCTAATTGTTCCCCTGATCCGCTGTTTCAAAGGCTGTATCGGGAAATCCCGATTTCATGTCATCTACCTACCCCTGACGCGTTTCCAGCGAGTTACACGTTCGTTAACTTTGCGGTTAACGCGTACGTTCTGTCTCTAGCTTGCTTTCTAGTGTATACAGATCGATCGGCTAGTTTATATCCGGATCGGATGCAAGAGCTGTTGCAATCTATCGATGATCCGGACGTAAGTCTACTCCAGCTGCAGGCCCACATGTCAGATCGATCGATCGATCTGAATATATATAGCGCTAGGCAATTATTATATGATATACAGCGCTAGCACTAGCTACCACGTTGCATGCGCGCAGCCAGAAAATTAAACAATATATAGCCAAATTTGGTTAATATATTAATATATATATTAAACTTCTACGCGTACGTATATAAGGTACCGGCCATATAGGCCAAAAAACACCACCAAAACCCAAAAATCTGAAAATTGGGAGTTTTAATTGGCGGGCGAAAAACTTGATATTGAGTGTGTATATATATAATTATAATATTAATTAATTAATTGATCGAGCTCTAGCTAGCTTAGTATATATATATATATATGCATGCATGGCCCGCGCGCGCGAGGCTGGCCGTTGCGCCGCATGATGTGAGGCGTCGAAACATACTATATGCAAAAAAGGCTGCTTCACAATCAGCTGCAAGACTTGCAACGTCGAATTTGAAGTATAATGTCAAGGTATACTCGGCAACGGGGAATTGAACCCCGGTCCCCCGCGCGCTGTTAAGCTCAAACTCGTATCGAACTCTTGCTAAACTGACAGGCGGAAATTCTAGCCACTAAACTATTGCCGATCTTCGCTGATTCCAAAATTTTCAATGTTGCTTTAAATCAATAAAAAGCAAATCAAATCTGCCCTTGCTCGTTGTTTTCTTTCCTGGGGGCACGCCCCAGACCCCCTGGGCACGCTTTGCTCGAGGTTATGGGTAGTATTACATAAAGCCTCGCAGAGCAGCGGAGGTGCAGGGGGCTGGCCCCCTGCAAAATCCTAACCCAAGTATGGTTTTCTGGGGGCACGCCCCCAGACACCCTAGGCTCGCTTCGCTCGAGGCTATGGGTAGTGTTCCATGCCTCGCAGAGACACGGATTCACATTATAGCAATTGATGTGTTCATACAATTATCCAGATAAACTTCGATTAAAAATTAAATCTATTTTTAAGCGCCGACCTAGTACTTCAAGTTTATCGTGGCACTTACACGAGTGTAACTCGGATAATGCCTGATTCTGCTTTTATAAGGCTGGTCATTTAGAAACGGTCGCTAGGTCAATTAGCGGCTACAAAAGGTGTTCTGTGTCGATACGATGATGAAACAACAGTCTAGGACGGGGAGAGGCTATCACTTCAATGATATCTAACCTTATTTCCATGCTAGGTGAAGAAAAGGTGGCGCACTAACCCTAGCCAAAGATATTTGCCTGTGTCTAGTTGTGCTCCCTAAAATCTATCACATGGGCGACGCATTAGTCATTTCGCCTGATATCTCTCTTTTTTTTCCAGAGAAGCAAAAGCGTTCGCTCTGTTATGTAGAAGACTGTCTTTAATCCAAACCTCGAACAAAGCGAGGTTAGGGATCTGGAGCAAATAAAATTTATATGCTAGGATTACAGGGGGCCGGCACTCTGCACCCCAGTGGCCCTGTGAGGCTTCAAAGAATAGAAGGAACCAAACACTTCCCATAGCCTCGAGCGAAGCGAGCCCAGGGGGTCTGGGGGAGTGCCCCCAGAAACCAGTTGCCCACTAGTACTCTTCTTTTTCCAGAAAAAGAAGCAAAAAGCGTTTGTTCTGCTTCGCAGAAGACTGGTTTTAGCCCAAACTTCGAGCGAAGCGAGCCCAGGGGGTCTGGGGGCATGCCCCCAGAAATCAACTGTTCCAATAATACAAGAAACGTTTCTTTTGCGTCGCAGAAGACCGGTTTTAGCCCAAACCTCGAGCGAAGCGAGCCCAGGGGGTCTGGGGGTATGCCCCCAGAACCACTTATCAGACAATACTATGTTATTCGACCAACGTCGAGTCAGGGGGTCTGGGGGGGGGGGGGGTTGCGCCCCCAGGTTGAATTGGGTTGATAGATTAGATGATCCCAACGTCGGTCGGAGTTGGAAAAAGTTTATCACGAACGATAACTATGGTGACGAAGAAGCAGAAGGAGAAGCGGAAGGACTTTCAGGTGAGTGCAGCAAGCGACTAAGACGAATTAGACACAGTAGGCTAACCTTTGTTTGTGCAGAAAACCAAGCTGAAGGTGGGCAAGAGTGCGCCGAGGGCGAACACCCACACCAACACCTCGTTTGTGGCCAAAACCATCCACCTGCCGTCGCAGAGCATAGTCTCTGGGCTTGACGCGGGTGATGACGAGGCCTTCCAGAAGCATCTATCTCTCTGCAAGCACCATGCGGCCGCCACCCGGAGGGAGGCCCTGGGCTACATCCAGTCGCACATCCCATACTTCCGAGCATCAAACATGAAGGCTGTGATCAACGCAGTGGCGCCTCTCATCCTCGACGAGGCCTCGTCCGTCCGAGAGACGCTGCTGGAGCTGCTGCGGGCCCTGCCCCCCCAGAGCGTCGAGCCGCACTCGTCGCTCATCATGCTCTATGTGCATTCGGCCATGACCCATCTCACGCCGGAGGTCCGGGCCGACTCCACCCGGTTCCTCGACTACCTCGTGGACGTGGCCCCCGCCGAGGTTGCCCGGCTGTCGTTCCTCAAGACGCTCAATTGCTTCTTCCCGCTCTTTGGCTGGCCCCTCGAGGACTCCTCCGCCACCGCGCTTAATAGTCGTGTCACGCTCGCCGCCTCCGCCGTCACCACAGGCCTCTCCTTCGGCGCAAAGGCCTCCAAGGCGAAGATCACCCATCTCCAGTCCCTGGACAAGCTGCTCTCAATGGCCCTCGACAGCGCGTGGGCCGAATCCAACTCGTCGGCCTGTCTCTTCCATCCCGACACTAGCAAGTTCCTACTAACCGAGACCCCAACCCCGTATCTTAGTCTCGAGCTCTTCACATCCAAAGCATCCCAAATCACCGTCACAGAGGACCTGAACGACCGCGTGGCCGCAATCAAATCAACATATCTCATCCCCCTGAAACGGGGTCTAGACGAGAGTCTAAAAAACGGCGGCCAGCCCGGCAGAATCGCCAAAAATATCCTGTCAACTCTCGACTCCTTAGACTAATTTTACTACTAATGACAAGACCAGCTCACGTAATTCTGGGGGGCACGCCCCCCAGACCCCCCTGGGTCGGCTTCGCCGAGATTTGGGTTAAAACCAGTCTGCGGCGAAGCATAACCAACGCTTTTTCTGGTAATTGATTCCTGGGGGTACGCCCTCAGACCCCTGGGCTCGCTTCGCTCGGGTTTGAGTTAGAAACCAGTCTTGTACGTAGCAAAACAAACTGGAAAAAGAATGTACCATTGGCCGATTGATTCCTGGGAGCACGCCCCAGATCCCCTGGGCTCGCTTCGCTCGAGGTTATGGGTATGTATTCGATGAAGCCTTGCAGAGCCACGGGAACCTAACCCAGTAGTAGGTTTTCTGGGGGTACGCCCCCAGACCCCCTGGGCTCGCTTCGCTCGAGGTTTGGGCTAAAACCAGTCTTCTGCGAAGCAGAACGAACGCTTTTTGCTTCTTTTTCTGGAAAAAGAAGAGTATCGCTAAGCTAATTGATTTCTGGGGCTGGGTTCGCTCGGGGTTTGGGTTAAGACGAGTTCTCTGCGAAGCAGAACAAACGCATTTTGCTTTTTTTTCTGGAAAAAGAAGAATACCACGTGATCAGCTGTATTGAAAAAAAGGCCCAAAACCGTCAGTCCTGCGAGGCTTCAACGATGGGATCATGTTATGGTTTAGGGTAGAGGAAACCTTTCCAATGGAAAAGATACAGGTGGTGTTTCTTTTCTTTTAGCGATTCTCACTTTCACTACGAGAAGTAAATAGTTATTCAGTTAGTCGTCGATAGACTGATAAATGTCATCAGGTTCCGATAAAGTGAAGCTTTCAATTCTAGAAACGAAGAGGTGCCAGGAAAAGTAAGCACTGAAATTCCATTTCATGATATAGCCGGTATAGACGAGCCTGCAGTCACGGAGACGGTGGCTGTCAAACGCGAGTGCCCCAGAAAAATGATTCTAGGCTAGATTTTCAGGGGGTCAGCGCCCTGCACTCCCGTGGCTCTGCCGACGGAGGCTTCAATGAATAGAACAGTATTATCCAAAATTTCAGCGAGGCTGCCCAACGGCGTCTGGTGGCGAGCCTCAAAAAGCAGTTCTGGGCTAGGACCCTGTGGCATTGAGTGGCTTCGATTGTGACAACAAATAGGCAGAGTCTTATTATCCAAACCTCAGCGATGCCGACAAAAGGATCTGAGAGCCTGTCCCCAGAGACTGAATTGATCAGTGTCGGGGCGCTCTCTCTGTGCCGTGAAGAGATTTTATTGTGTGGCACTCCTTCAAAAAAGCTTTGAGTACGGCAAAACTTCAGGATCATAAATAAATACAACCAGTTGAAGACCTCCAGGGCTTAAGCTTTGGTTCTTTTCTGGCAAACAAGTAAACATACACGCAGGGCTAACGCTTTTGGTTCTTTTCTGGCAAACAAGTAAACATACACGCAGGGCTAACACTTTTGGTTCTTTTCTGGAAAAGAACAAATATAAATGCAAATGGTTTATGCTGGGATAACGCCTTTGAGATTGGAGCCATAGGTGCAGGTCGAAGAAATAGATGCCATTTCGAGAATCGGTGATAGCCGACGAAGAGCTTGATTGTGAAGGGGTTTGGACGAACGCGGCCGTTTTGCGCTTTGGAACCAGTGCCTTGGGAAGTGTTGATGGGTAGAAGAGAAGAAGGAGATTTATACTATTAATTAACAAACCCGGAGGTGTTAGTATTGTCAACTCTAATTCAGCTTCGGAGTATAAGTCATAACAAAAAAGGAGATGGAATGCCATGTTCTGCATGTCCAGCACTTGGACATAAGTTGGCATTCTAGCTGCATATTTACTGGTGAAAGGATCATACTTGTACTAGAACTTGCTGATCCATTAATCACTGATCGCTTTTTTGGGGGCACACCCCCAAACCCGCTGGGCCCGCTTCGCGGAACGTGGGCTAGAGAACGTATTACGCCTAATATTTGCCCTTTTCTTTTTCCAGAAAACGAAGCGAAAAATCTTGTTCTGCTTCGTAAAAGTTATCGTATAAACGGGTACTTGTTAAAGAGACCTATTTTCAATGCGGGAAAACCTTGTTCACATTCATAACACAGCCACAGCTGGTGGTAAGCCGGCCCAAGTGTCCTGTTCTTTTCTAGAAAAGAACCAAAAGCGACAGCTCTGCGAGGCCCCAATTAAAAATATCTACTGGAATTCATCCAATGTCGCTACCACAAAAGCTTAAACCAAATTCCAACGCTCCTCACAACTCTTGAGAGACAATTTCTACCCCCGTTAGAATTCATGGCCTTTACATTCCAATATTTTGTTCCTACTAGGAAAGAACCAGAACCTTTTACTCTGCAAGGCTCAAACAAAAATTGCCTTGTAACTCCCTATCACCCAGGTTCATTCTACTCCATGAAAACCCCCACAGAACTGATGGTTTTTGTTCTTTTATGAACATCTACCACTTGAACCCCAAACAACCATTGATTATTCTTTTCAAAAAAGGAATAAAAAAACATAAGCCCCGCAGAGCTACAATACCGAACCAACCAAGATTGCCCCCGTGACAAGGCTTCAAAGAATGACCTATCGTTTTGTTTCTTATCTAAAAAGAAAAAACTGCGCCTGTGTACTGGCCCCCTGCACCCCCGTGGCTCTGCGAGGCTTCAGCGAATAGAAAGAAGGAACCACAACCCATAATCGCGAAGCGAGCCCTGGGGGTCTGGGGGCGTGCCCCCAGAAAAACAGTTGTGGGTTAGTTTTGCAGGGGGCCAGCCCCCTGCACCCCCGTGGCTCTGCGAGGCTTCAACGAATAGAAAGAATGTAACACTACCCATAACCTCGAGCGACGCGAGCCCAGGGGGTCTGGGGGCGTGCCCCCAGAGAACTACTCGAGTGTAAGGTTTGCAGGGGCTAGAGCGTCTGCGAGGCTTCATCGAATACAACCCAACACTCGGCGAAGCCGACCCTGGGGGTCTGGGGGCGTGCCCCCAGAAACTGGGTTAGGTTAGGAGTAGGAGATTGAGGATTTGTTTGTTGTTTGATTACACACCTAAAAATACACACACCATCTATAAAAAAATAAATAAACTCAGAACGTGGACCAGGACCAGTCTTTTGGGATTGATGCTGCGAGGTCGAGGTCTGTCTGGACATTAGTAGTATTAAGCTGCTGGGGGATGTTCATGCGGTCGTTATTATTATTGGGCAGGCCAGCTGCCGTGTTGTTGGTTTCGTTGAAGATTGAGTCTCTATACGCTGCGTAGTCGTCGGCGCAGCCCTTACATGCGCGCGAGGGCACACCGTTGAGGTGGTTGAACGAGACTGTGTGGTCCAGGGGCACTGTGTAGTTTGAGTCCTGGGCGCAGAAGATGTCGCCGCACTTGCGGCAATGGTGGCGTCTTTCGAAGAGCCCAAAGGGGCGCGCACACATCTTACAGTTTTTGCGCGCATGGTTGGGTTGCCAGTGGAACCGGGTGGGGGGGCGGGACTCCGACGGGTCTGTCGTCAACAGGGTAACCGACGGCACCTGGGACTTTGTGCGCAATACCGCGGGCACGTACAGGGGGGTCTTGGGCTCCTTGATTTGACGCGGAATGGGACTCGTGTATCCGCTGCTCGTCGGCGACGAGGGCACCGAGTAGTTGTATCGCCGAGTCTCCTCACTCGCCCCGATGTACGGGAACTGGTTCATGCTGTAATCGTTTTGTGGTGCTGGCGCGGGGGCGCCCCCCGTCCCAGCCGTCGTCGTGGTGGTCGGCGATGCAATAATGGCCTGCGCGGGCTTGTACGCGCGTTGTTGCTCAGTGGCGGTGCGCGTGGCGGTGCCACCGGTTGTGGCGCGAGTGGGAAGAACCAGCTCCGAGTGCGACTTGAACAGTGGCGTGGGTCGATCTGGGTTAGGGTTCGAGGGCGCAAAAGGCACCTGGGCACCAATCTCGACGCTGGAGGCCACGGAGGCAGACGCAGACGCCGGCGTCTGGATCCGCGACCGGTCGTTGACCACGACGACCGTGGACGTGGGCGACTCGGGCAGCGACGAAATCGACGCGCTCGAGCTCGACGCGCCGCTGCTGTGATGCCCATTATTATTATTGTTATTGTTGTGGGTTAGGGCAGTGCGGATTGAGGCGAGGCCGGTGGCCGTGGGGCGCTTGCGCGTGTAGCAGTCGGTCTTGACAAACAGGGCCACGTCGGGCCCCTCCTGGCCCTGCTCCTGCTGAGATTTATCTGCGGCCGCTGCGTGGTCGTGCTCCGGCGTCGTGTTGCCCGTGGAGTACGACGCACGGTGCTCCTCCGAGTCGTACGAGCTCTCATGGCTGCTCATGCTGCTGCGCTGCGCTGGGTGCTGGGGGGACACGACCCGTCTCAGCCAATCCTTTTATATATAAGCGTGCATGCGGACCGCCTGCATGTGGTCCCCCACCGCTGTCCTCGCCGCATGGGGCAGGATCGGCCCGCGACTCCTAATCCACTCCCGCGCGTCGGCCCATGCCAGGGATCGTATCTCCATATTATTTCACCACTCCCCTCCGCCTTCCGTATTATCTATTTTCCGCCAATCCTCATCCGCCCCGTCCATTGTCCAGGCCAATCGCCAACTTCCGGCCGGGAATGGGCCTGCGCGAACTCCCGCACGGGATGATGCCCCTGGCCCGCGCCCAATTGCGTCGCTTCTGATAGGCAGCGCGCCCTCCGCGCACTCTTACATGCATATCCATCCCGCGGCGCGGCTCGGATATCCCGAAAAAGAAACTACAACCCCCGATCCCACAGCAAAATCAAACAAACGCACAATGCGATTAACCGTGAGGTTGGCAGGGGGCCAGCCCCCTGCACCCCCGTAGCTCTGCGAGGCTTCTTCGAACACTACCCATAGCCTCGAGCGAAGCGAGCCCTGGGGGTCTGGGGGCGTGCCCCCAGAAAACCATTTCTGGGTTAGTTTTGCAGGGGGCCAGCCCCCTGCACCCCCGTGGCTCTGCGAGGCTTCATCGAATAGAAAGAATTGAACATTATCCATAGCTTCGAGCGAAGCGAGCCCTGGGGGTCTGGGGACATGCCCCCAGAAAACCATTTCTGGGTTAGTTTTGCAGGGGGCCAGCCCCCTGCACCCCCGTGGCTCTGCGAGGCTACAACGAATAGAAAGAATTGAACATTATCCATAGCTTCGAGCGAAGCGAGCCCTGGGGGTCTGGGGGCGTGCCCCCAGAAAACCATTTCTGGCTTAGTTTTGCAGTGGGCTCTGCGAGGCTTCAACGAATAGAAAGAATTGAACACTGCCCATAACCTCGAGCGAAGCGAGCTCTGGGGGTCTGGGGGCGTGCCCCCAGAAATACACTACTTGGTTAGGTTTACAGGGGGCTCTACCCATAACCTCGAGCGTAGCGAGCTCTGGGGGTCTGGGGGCGTGTCCCCAGAAATACACTACTGGATTAGGACGAAGAGTTAGTCTCGGCGAGTTCGGAACGGTTGGCACGCAGGACGTTGACTAAGAGGTAAGACACAATAAGGCAATCGCCGAGTTGACGTGTGTTGACCCACGGAAATGCTGGGCCCACGGAATATACATATATTCATACATGTGGCTAGTTAGTTACAGTGCTGGGGCTGTTGAGTAGAACAAGGGACTGCGTGGTGGGTCCAGGGCCCCTGTCCCCATCTACGTGGAGACAACGCCCTGGAATAACCTTTGCCCGTAACGCAGCCAACCACCTCCACCCTTGCACAGATCCGGACCCTCATATACAAAGCTGGTTACTCGCTTCAAACTCAATTCTCCCCGTTTCCGGAAAATCTCAAACATTCCTTTATCTCCCCTCGCTTAAATCAATTCCCTCCCTGCGGCTTAAACTTTCACCTCTAAGGCCCTCGAGTTGGGTTAGGGTTTTCTGGGGGCACGCCCCCAGACCCCCTGGGCTCGCTTCGCTCGAGGCTACGGGTAGTGGTTCCTTCTTTCTATTCGTTGCACCCTCGCAGAGCCAGCCTTGTGTGTGTAGTTTTCTGGGGGCACGCCCCCAGACCCCCTGGGCTCGCTTCGCTCGGGGTTTGCGCAACTTCTATGTTTATCCGATGGGATGAGCAGCCTCGCAGAGCCACAGGGGTGCAGGGGGCTGGCCCCCTGCAATACTAACCCAGAAGAGACAGCTTGTCTTAAATTTAGCGTTCAGAATGGTATACTCAATTGAACCATTAGTTTGAATTGAGGACTGCAAACAATGCATTAAAGGGGAAAGTCTCATTGTATACGTATCCGATACTATAAATATCATTTGTATTGCTTACCCCTTTGCAGTTAAGTTAAAAGACATTTCTTTGTTCAGTCTAAAACTTAGAGTTTGCCTTGTGCGAACGGGTTAACTCGGGAATTTTCTTAGGGGCATGGGCTGAAGTACAGATCAATTCTATTTTTATTCGATGAGAAAATGAGGTTGATTAATAGGAGCTGTTTGTTCTTTTAAAAGATAACTAAAACATTAGCCGTGAGGGACTAAAGCAAGTAGACCATGTCTTAAATCGAGCAATTAAACTCAGCATGCATGGTATGTATTAAATTAGGCAACTACTTTAAATTGGCAATAAGGAACAAACTTTTAACTTGGACGGACTCATCGAATACAATCGGTTATTAACAAAATACAATTGTAATTGCTCACCTCTTTCAATTGAGTCAACTAACTCCCTTTGTTTAGCCTAAAATTTAGTCTCACCCTTCACCCAAACCGAATCAGGACGTTTTGTTCTTTTTAAAAAAAAGAACCAAAAATTTTAGCTCTGCGAGGCTTCAACCAATAGAAATAATCGAACGAAGCGAGCCCAGGACACGTCCACAGAAAACTACTCCTACGTAAGGATTGCAGGGGGCTGCCCCCCCTGCACCCCCGTGGCTCTGCGAGGCTTCATCGAACACCACCCATAGCCTCGAGCGAAGCGAGCCCTGGGGGTCTGGGGGCGTGCCCCCAGAAATACACTACTGGGTAAGGATTGCAGGGGGCCAGCCCCCTGTACCCCCGTGGCTCTGCGAGGCTTCATCGAATAGAAGAAACTTACCCATAACTTCGGACCAAGGGTCTGGGGGCGTGCTCCAGAAAATAAAAATCTCGTAAATTGGTCTCATTATCCCAGCTAATAAACATGGAATTGACCCAAACTTCGAGCGATGCGAGCCGCGGGGGTCTGGGGGCATGCCCCCAGAAAAACAGGTACAGCTGTAGTTAGGGGGGTTCTGGGGAACGCATTAAACATGGAATTGACCCAAACCTCGAGCGAAGCGAGCCCAGGGGGTCTGGGGGCGTGCCCCCAGAAAAACAGCTACAGCTATAGTTAAGGGGGTTCTGGGATCTGCATTAGTAAAGTTTCATATGTGATTTGATGCTACGCTGGATTGGGAGCGGGTGGCTGGATATTAGTTTACTAGACGGGAAGGTAAGGGGGGAGTTTTTGTTTGTTAATGGGATCTCGGTTAATATGTATGTGTGAGACAGTTCAACGGTTTTATGCATGATGGGGGTTACGCGGGCGGCGTGCTGAGGGTTACCTAGCGTTGGAATTGGAAGTGAAACTGTTTTCCGAATTGGCCGAAATCGAATCCGGCGCCTCCGGGACCGAAGGGGTTGTTGTGGAACCTTTGTTCGTAGCTGCCGAAGGGGCCGCCGCCGGCGCCGCCGTCGCCGTCGAGCTGGCCGGAGTCGTATTGACGGCGTTTTTCGGCGTCCGACAGGATTTCGTACGCCTCGTTGATGTCGGCCATCTTCTGGAGCACCTGTTCCTGGGAGAGCTCGCCGCGGTACTTGTCTGGGTGGTATTCCTTCGTCTTGGTGCGGAAGGCCTTTTTGATTTCGCGGTCGTCGGCCGATTTGCCGACGCCGAGGATTTTGTAGTAGTCTTTGGACTTTGCGCGCTTGGCCTCGATGTGGGCCTCGCGCAGCTTTGCCTGGATCTTGTTGTCCTTCACTCCGTGCTGGTCAATTGCCTCCCGCAGAACGTGGATAGCTTCTTCATGCTTCTCTGCGTCCATCGCCCGCTGGGCCTTGAGCAGGATCGCGGGTACGTAATCAGGACGGTGTTTCAGCACCGACTCGCAATAGGGCAGACCCCGGTCGTAGCTCTTTCTATGCAGATGCGCGTCGCACAATGCCTCATCTAGTCGTCGCACCAGCTCTACACTTCCTCCCGGCTTGGACACGCCAGCAGCCTCCAGTTCGGCCTGGGTCTGGGCCTCAAGCTCCTTGTACAGACCCTCCGTCTCTAGAGTCTGGAGGATAGAATCGAAGAGCGGATGTCCGGCGGCCTTCCGACGTCGATTGTCCTCGTCGGTAAAGTCCTTCACGCGCTTCTCCACGCGTCGAATCTGCTTGTTCGCTCCAATGCACTCCTTCGAATCCGGATCAAATTGCAGACACCGACGCAGGCTCTGCAGCGCCTTGTCGTACTCGTGGAGCCCGTAATACTGGACTCGTGCGGACCTGACGTAGTTTGCGGTCTGCTGCGGCTCAAGGGCCTGCAGATGGGACAGATCGACCAGGGCACCGCGCAGATTAGCATCGTGCAGTCTGCACTCAGCCCGCAAACCGCGCAATTGCGCCCATTTGGGGGCATGGTCCACAGCCACCGATGCCAGCTCATCGCAGGCCCGATAGTCTCCTCCTCTATACCGTTTCTCCGCCTCCTTCCACGTCTTCTCCGTCTCCGCAATCGTTCGTTCCATCTCCTTCCGTCTCTCGGCCCCGAGCCGTTTCCCGTCCTTCCTTGCTTCGTCGAATCGACCTCTTTGAAGCAGGATCCGGGCCCGTTGGCTCAGTGCGCCCTCAAACTCCGGCTGCAGCCTCAACACCTCGCTCAGATCCTCCAGTGCCTTGGAATCCTTGCCTGCAGACAGATATGCTGCCCCACGCTTAAACAGGTACAGATAGTTGTCGGGCTCTGCCCTGATGGCCGAGTCGTACGCGTTGATCGCAGCCTGCACCTCGCCCAGTCCAAGGTGTCTATCGCCCTGCGATACAAACACGCTGCTGCTGCTCTCCGCACCAACCACACTGATGGCCGCAAGTCCTAGCAACAGTCCTCGCAAATGCATTCTCCTCCGATATAACTAATATATGTAAATCAAATCAAAAACGTTTCCTGTTACCTGTCATTTTCTTTTTATTCGCGTCCCATGCGCGTAACCCTAACCCTATCACCCCCCCCCCCCCCAACTTGGGCAGGTTTTCTGGGGGCCCCCCCCAGACCCCGTGATGCCGCTGCGCGGAAGGCTAGTTTGGCCAATTTTCTGGGGGCTCGCCCCCAGACCCCCGTGGTCCCGCTTCGCGGAAGACTGGTGTTAATTATCTTCTTTTGAAGAAAATAATCAATGTTGGCTCTGCGCGCGGCTGCTACGCATAGGCTTAGTTCCTTTTTTTTAAAAAAAAATTAAAATAGATCTAGATCTAGAACCAAACACGATTTATTCAACGAAGTGCATGCCAGCTGAAGTATATATATATGTACATGTACGTGGTGCCTCTAATTAATTATTTCTTATATATAGCTAGCTGTATATAGCTATATATATATACATAAGATAATATATATAATAATATCAAAAACAACCGTATATATACGCATATATACCGTACCGACCGCATATATGTACCGACCGCATATATGTGTATACGTATGCAGGCTATGGCTGTATTCTGCGATCGAGATTTCTACCGTTAAATTAACGTTTAATTTGTAAACATCCTTCCCAGAACTATAAAGTACAAATGCAATATTTGCGCTACTCAGAGGTCGAATTTTGCACCGGTCAAATACTCACACCTAGAATCAGCCTCCGCGAAGCGGACCCACGGGGCTCTGGGGTCGTGCCCCCAGAAAATTGGCCAAACTAGCCTTCCGCGAAGCGGAACTACGGGGGTCTGGGGGCATGCCCCCAGAAAATCGGCCAAACTAACCTTCCGCGAAACGGAACCACGGGGGTCTGGGGGTGTGCCCCCAGAAAATTGAACAGAGGTAAATTAGGGGGGTCAGGGGGGCTCTGTTTCAGAGAATAGGGCTAATAGCAAGTGAAAGAAGGTGTAGGAAGAGGTGGAATACGAGGTCGATCTGCCCCTGAGTGTGCAGCGGGGCATTGTTCACTTTTCTTTTTGTTGTGAAAAAAGGGGGTGATTATCATCCCGGCATTGCGGGTCGGCATTCATGTGTCAGAGGCAGGCGTATCGTATTGATGAGTGTAAACGTCATAGGCGTTGTGCATGGTTGCTGTTATGTCAGACTCGATAGCCGGTCGATAGGCGCAGGGCGCAGATGAGCGCAGTGTCGCTGCGGACGGACGCAGAAGCCCGGGTGCCACTGAATCAGGGGTAAGATGTCGAAGCACAGCCTAGGATTTTCACTGCGTGTGTGTATATCCTGTACCGGCGATTAGATAAGATGTTTGATCGTCGGGTTTTCACGGCGCCGGGAAACCCCTGTTACCACGGTAACCAACAGAACAGGGGCGGACATTCGCGAGGAAATTATTTCCAGGGTCCAGGTCTGTGCAAAGGCATCAGTCGCAATTAGGCAAGTCCGCCTTACCTACCTCACTTAACCAGCTTCCAGGCATTAGTGGGCCCTAAACCCCCAGGGAACCCGCCTATAAACAACTGCAGTTTGTTCTTTCCAGAAAAGAACCAAAAGCGTTAGCTCTGCGAGGCTCAACTTCGGCCACTAGCCTCGGTAAATCCGACTTTAGGGGTGTGGGTCGTGTCCCCAGAAAAACTATTTCTGGGTTAGGTTTGCAGGGGGGCCAGCCCCCTGCACCCCCGTGGCTCTGCGAGGCTTCAACGAATAGAAAGTATGAACCACTACCCATAATCGAGCGAAGCGAGCCCAGGGGGTCTGGGGGCGTGCCCCCAGAAATATACAACTAGGTTAGATTTGCAGGGGGGCGTTACTCAGGAACAATCCAAGGGAGATCCAGGCTTTCTGGGAAGAGAGGTATACGGTTAGAAGGAATATAACCAAGGGACTGATAAAATATTTGTTTATTCATTTATAAGGTATGTATGTATGGAGATACAAGTGACCAGAAAACCGTGTAAAAGGTGCTCATGGTGTGTTGCTATTCCGCCGTTGGTTGGTAACGCGTCGGGAAGCTTAGTTCCATGGGTCCCTTAGACCGGATGAAAAACTGGACGGTGGTTTGACTCCGATGATGGCTGTTTTGGGTGCTCGTTTGTTGTGGAAAGGCGGATCATTTTGGCCTAGGAGTGAAAAAGCTTTGACTTGAGGTTCACCAGACGACGCTTGAGGTCCTTTCTGTAGCTAAAGTCCTTCGTCGCAGTTTTATAAAGGGGATAGTCCTCAAGGTCAATAAAGCCAGAGCTAAATGTGGTGCCAGATGGGCACGGTCGATAGACTGGAGAAGTGTGAGAACTCATAATGTGATAATCAAATAAAAGAAAATGAAGAGAAATTCCTGTGGTCTCATGGTGGGTGATACCTTCTCCTTTTATAGACAAATTTTTGTACATAATTTTACGACGCCAACGGATCAAAATAACTATAACTAATTTTAATTCTTGTCAAACTCAAGACTCTTGGCACGCCATACCGTCAAGACTTACCACGCTTCACTAAATTAAGACTAGTTTAGCTATTCTTGGAAGCAATAATAATAATTGTATTCTTCTTTTTCCAGAAAAAGAAGCAAAAAGCGTGGTTACGCTTCATCGCAGATGAGGTAAAAAGTTTATACCGGGTCAATGTGCCGAAACAAAACTTCACTATCGTAGCATCTCTTAGTTGGCACAGTGGCTTTTTTAAGACTTCGGGCTGACTTGGTAAGCGTTATATTTGAACTTAGTCAAAGTTGCTCTGCTAAATTATATTTCGGGCGTTTTGTGGCACTGATTGTCTCACCGGGAAAAATTATATATGGGGATGCTTTCCCCCAAAATCTTACAGTTTTTGAACAACACAAACTTGAATGAACGTAAATAAAAACGAATACACGGTGAACAAATCTCGAAAGAAGTAAGTTAACGCCCTTATATCGACCTAGCCTTAGCTTCTATCTACTAATATGGTATGTTCTTTTCCAGAAAAGGACCAAAAGCGTTAGCTCTGCGAGGCTTCATCGTATAGGATAGACTTCTGCAAACGAGGAGTTTGGCAGAAATTGACGTGAGGAGTTCGTTGTTGGTTACTTTTGGAAGTTTTGACTATCTACTAATATGGTGTGGTGTGGCTCGATCCCAATGTTTACCAAATGAAATAGTCTAAACAAACAATATTCAGGCCTATTCAAGCGCTACGGTAGCTTGTGACCCATGCATGCCATTATTTGAAGCTAACTATTGGTTTAGAAAAGAAACCGTCGACTTGGATGAGGAGATGTTAACCCGTGAGGCTGACGTGGAGGTTGGCGATGCCGTAACTTCTCTTGCGGTGACCGTCAAAGCGCTCAAAGCAGTTCCTTTGGGGAGATTCTGCGAGACAACAAGTCCCCAGAATTTTTATTATGTCAGTGCTGAGGACTTCGAGCATTAAAACTGGTCAGCACACCTTCGCCCGAGATCATGGGTAATGGTATATTCCTTCTATTCGTTGAAGCCTCGCAGAGCCACGGGGGTGCCCCTGCAATCCTTACACAGGAGTAGTCTTCTGGGGGCACGCCTCCAGACCCCCTGGGCTCGCTTCGCTCGAGGCTATGGCTAATGTTCAATTGCTTCTATTCGTTGAAGCCTCGCAGAGCCACGGGGGTGCAGGCCCTGGCACCTGCAGGTCCTAACCCAGAAATATTCAATTAAACACACAAACCTTCGGCGAAGCCGAACCCAGGGGGTTTGGGGGCGTGCCCCCAAGAAAACACTTAACCAGTTAGTGCTGACAAGATGTTTTTTTAGTTAGGTATAAATACATTTGGGTTTACTTTCTTTCTAGGGAGCCACGTCTGTCGTGGTGGCTTGAGTTTCGTCTCAGCATTTCGACCGACGGTCGCACGGAGGACGAGGACGAACGTCTGCGGTTTCTTCGAGCCGAATACGGATCGAGCGAGTCTTTTCCTGCGCGTTTGGCCAATAAATAGATGATATCTGTGAGTGACACCACGCCGGTCAGGACGCCACCAACGCCACCCATAAACGACTGGCCCTCTTTTGGCGGCTGCACTATCCACAGCCTGTGTGCGTTCGTGGCCACGAGTTTGGCAATTGTTCGGCCCAACGTCGACTCTGCGGTCACGTGGAAGATGGGGAAGGAGTCCTTTCCGTCCGCCAGCCCGCGGTTGGACAGAATGACCGTGAGGAACTGTTTGCATGTGTTTTTGAGCAGACTGGACTGCGAGGATTTGGTCAGCAGACGCACGTCCACAATGGAGATGTTTCCCAGGAGCATGTTGTTTGAGTCGACAACAGCCAGCGAAGACACGCCCTCGCCATGCATCTTCTGCAGGGCGTCGATGACGAGCTCGTCGCCGTTGATGGTGATGACGTTTGTGGAGCCGACTCCCAGCTCCTTGAGCGAGGTTTGGAAGAGCGGCTCCAGCGACTTGAACATTCGCCCGTTCTCCCAGATGTATCTGATGAGTCGTCGTTGGGAGAGCATGCCCTCGAGTTCGGTGCCATCGCGTGAATCGGTGATGGCAATCCTATGCACCCCGTTTCCGAGTATCTCTGCTGCCGTGAGCAGCGTAGCGGATGATGGCACGGTGATGAATGGCTCGGTGGTGCCTAATTGAGTCACGAATCGCACGGGAACCTCCTTGCCCTGTCTTGCCAGCGCAATCTGCTCCTTCACGTCGTCTGACTGGTTGATGGGCTCAATGTGGCCCAGAACTAGCAACAGGTATGAACAGAGATCGGCGTAATCAAACGTGTGGCTCACGCCGTCCACCTGGACGCTGCCCACGCCCATCGACTGCAGCGTGCTAGATCTCTCGGCAGGGGGCTGCCGATTCTCGTTCGGATAGCGGATCGGGAGCGACGTCAGATGCCGCTTCTCCAGAATCTCAAATGCCTTCTCCACAGACGTGTCCGCATCCACAAAGATGAGCTTCTCCCGCTCTACTAGCTCGTTCAGGGGCACCTGCTGCCAGTCCCGGCTCACGGAGCTCGTGCTCGAGTCGTCCGAATCCCGGCTGGCGGTGCTCATCCGACGCTCGTTGAGCGGCGGAGGAGTCGAAAGCATCTCGACGACAGACGAATGCCGCTTGTGGTTGTTGGAGCTAGAGCTGGACGACGCCGAAGGCGACAAATGCACATTGCTGCCCGGCGACGCAGACAGCTGCACAGGCTGCTGCTGGCCCGGTGTGGTCGAGCCCGGACTCGGTGTCGCGTTCTTATCGCTCATGAATGGCAGACTTCAAAAGGTAAAACCAAAAGTGTCGACTTCAGACTGAATTCGCAATCCCTTGTCTGATAACCTGTCCTACCAAAGACATCATGCGTCTCCCCACTGCACATGCACCCCGGTCCTCCGTTTCACCGGCATCCCGGTCCCACCCTTCTCCGCAATATACCTCATATCCCAACCCATAATTCAATGCTAATGTATCACTGGTTTTCTGGGGGCATGCCCCCAGACCCCCCGAGCTCGCTTCGCTCGAGGCTATGGGTAATGTTCAGTTGTTTCTATTCGTTGAAGCTTCGCAGCCAGCCCCCTGCAATCCTAACCCGTAATTGATTTTCCTGGGGGCACGCACGCCCCCAGACCCCCTGGGCTCGCTTCGCTCGAGGCTATGGGTAATGTTCAATTGCTTCTATTCGTTGAAGCCTCGCAGAGCCACGGGGATGCAGGGGGCTAGCCCCCTGCAATCCTAACACCGCAATTGATTTTTCTGGAGGGCACGCCCCGAGACCCCCTGGGCTCCCTTCGCTCGAGGCTATGGGTAATGTTCAGCTGTTTCTATTCGTTGAAGCCTCGCAGAGCCAGGGGTGCAGGAGGTTGGCTCCTGCAATGTATGTGATGCAAAAGGTCAGTGAAAAAAGGGCGTGGTGTGATGACGCGGTTGATTTGACTTTTTCTTCGTTTGACTCGGTAGTTTCTGACATCCATAGAGAATAAGCCCATATGAACTGTAACCCACAGGACGTTTGTCGGGTTATAGTTATAGTAGCACTGGATATACCCTTGAATAGAGCATCTTTTCATGTGTAAAGCCTCACAATTCCAGGTTTTGGTTCTTTTTTCGAAATTCATCCTCTCTCATATATCCCTTTCCATTTGTTTTACCCTCTGTTGTTTTCTTTTTTGAGTGCACGCCCCAAACCCCCAGGAATCCGCTCCACGGATGATCCTGGGAAAGATATCTGTTTAATTGAATTAAAGCTCATCGCAGAGCCACCTCGTCTTATTCCGAAAGAATCGACAAACTATGAGATTGAATAGAACAAGTTCTCATATTGAAGCCTCCCAGAGCCGCTGTTTTGGTTCTGTTGAAAAGAACACTGTATTATGGGGTTGGGTAAAGCTCTCATAGTTAAAGCACTTCAGTGTCACTATTATTGGTCCTTTTTTTTTTTTTTTTTTTAGAAAAGAACAACGCATCCAAGCGTCGTTTGACCAAGAATCTGACGAAGAGGGGAGGGGTATTTATACTTGGTGGCAAAATCTAAATTTAGTACGATCATCTTGATTACTCAATTCTTACATAAGCCCATCGCTTTCAACAGATATACTTTTACGGCAACCTCCCAACAGCTTAATCAGTATTGCTATATCCTGTTCCGTACTAAACACTTCTATCTGAGTTAGGATTGCAGGGGGCCAGTCCCTGCACCCCCGTAGCTCTGCGAGGCTTCAACGAATAGAAACAACTGAATACTACCCATAGCCTCGAGCGAAGCGAGCCCAGGGGGTCTGGGTGCGTGCCCCCAGAAAAACACACCTGGGTTAGATTTGCAGGGGGCCAGCCCCCTGCACCCCCGTGGCTCTGCGAGGCTTCAACGAATAGAAACAACTGAACACTACCCATAACCTCGAGCGAAGCGAGCCGAGGGGGTCGGGGGGCGTGCCCCCAGAAAACAACAACAGGGTTAGAACGCGAGGCTCCAACGAATAGAAACAACTGTAATACTACCCATAACCTCGAGCGAAGCGAGCCCAGGGGGTCTGGGGGCGTGCCCCCAGAAAAATACACCTGGGTTAGACCCCCGTGGCTCTGCGAGGCTTCAACGAATAGAAACAACTGAACACTACCCATAACCTCGAGCGAAGCGAGCCGAGGGGGTCTGGGGGGCGTGCCCCCAGAAACCAATTATGTATGGATTCGGATATACGGTCCGAGGAGATGAGTAGGAAGGGAGTGTTAATTGGGTAAGGGGAGGGGATTATTATTATTATTACTGGTGTGTGGTGATGTGTTATGGTACATGATGCATGAATATTAGTCTTCTTTCTTTTGTAGTTTTTGTTTCTGGAGTTCGTTATAGCGCTGGAGTCGTTTCTGTTTCTGCTGGGCGGCATATGCCTTAGTGTTCTTGTATTGGGTGTTGAACAATGCGTCCCAATGGATGAAGAATGGCTGTGAGAAGTTGGTCTTGATGCCGAAGGACTGGTGGTGGATGTCGTGGTAGACTGCGTTGTTGGGGAAGAGCAGTTGGAATGGGTCGAAGGGGAGGTCGTAGCCGCAGTGGTCGTCGACGGTCTTCATGGTCGAGAAGGTGAAGAAGATGATGGACTCGCGTGTGGTCATGCCGGTGAGTAGGTATGAGATGCCCGCCCCCAAGGTGTCGAGCAGGAAGCCCTCGATCAGGGAGTTGTACAACGCACCGAACGCGTAGGGAACATAGAGTCTGTGATGGACGGAATGGAGGTGTTTGTACAGGAACTTGTTGTTATGCATGATTCGATGCAGGGTGTACTGCCATGTGTCCATGATGAAGAAGCCCAGGAGGATCTTGAATGTCGGCACCACCCAGTAGTAGATGAAGGTAGCCGTGGATGTCGCCACATTAAGCTTTGTGCTGAGGTTCCAGATCTCGTACTCCTCGAAGCCCGTGTATTGCGGCGGCTCGTAGTAGTTGAGCACCAGACCCACTAGGGTCTGAACTGCATGTTGTAGCACCACCGCCCGGATGACCTCGGCTACGGAACACCGGTTTCGCTTCAACAGCTCCTCCGGTGTGTGTATTCTGTACTTTTCAAACAGCTCGAGCCGGTCGATCGTGTAGAACAGCATGCTGAAGGACCAGTACACCACGATCGGCGCCAGCAACGCCAGGTTCTGGTCCGTGATGAACGACAACAGGTCCGGTCGAACCGTCTGGTTGATTTCCGGCGGAACGCCCTCGCCTCCAGCTGCCTTCGTAACGTTCATGTCGGGCACACGCTCTGGTACTGATAGAATAAAAATAAGGGGTCTCTCGTCGTCGCCTTAAGCTTGTCGAGGGGTCGATCGTCTGACAAAACACAAAAAAAAAAAAAAAAAAAGGAGTAGCCCTCGCCCCTATATAATAAACCCATCTCGCGCGCATTTCGCGAGCATCTGATCTGATAAAAAATCGACCGATACGACGAGTACGAGATAAACTCCCTCGCATAAATTTCACTCGCCACCACGCACTACAGGTCTAGACTCTTAATACACAGCCAGTCGCTTCCAGAACGCTAGTCGCACTGCTTCTTGAACCCGAATCCCTCGCACAGAGAGGCTAGTAGAAACCAGTTGCTATCTGCTTTAGGAAACTCCCCTAACCACACAAGAATGTGGCGCTATCAGCCGCAAAAGGTTATTTTTCCTACAAGCATTCCAGAACAGAAGTCTATCTATCCACTACCGAGCCGTTCTTTTCCAAAAAATAAAATGCGAAATCAAACCAGCGGGGTTCGATGTTTTCTGGAAAAGAAGGAAACTTCTTCGTGCAGAGGTTTCCTGGGGGCACGCCCCCAGACCCCCTGGGTCGGCTTCGCCGAGATTTGGGTCGACAAATCTTCTGCGAAGCAGAACTAACGCTTTTGGTTCTTTTCTGGAAAAGAACAAAACTACTTAGCTCAGGGTATCTTGTTTCTGGGGGCATGCCCCAGACCCCCTGCGGTGGCTTCGGCTAGGTTCGGGTCTACAAACCTTCTGCGAAGCAGAACTAATGCTTTTGGTTCTTTTCTGGAAAAGAACAAAACTACTTAGCTTAGGGTGTCTTGTTTCTGGGGGCATGCCCCCAGACCTCTGGGTCGACTTATTCATTTCCCGAAAAGAAGCAAAAGCGTTGTTCCGCTTCGCGGAAGACCTAACACACAGCCCGACAAAAGGTGAACTAAATTGACCTAGGAGTAGTAAAGAAGCAAAAGCGTTTTTTCCGCTTCGCGCAAATCCGGTGGGTCTAACAGTGTTCCGGTTTGCGGATGGTTTTTCTGTGCTCAAGCCTCGGCGAAGCCGACCCAGGGGGTCTGGGGGCGTGCCCCCAGAAATTAATCTCGCGACGGTAGTACTGTTCTTTTCCAGAAAAGAAGCAAAAGCTTTTGGTCCGCTTCGCGGAAACCCAACGGGCCCAACAGCAAAAGTGTTGTTCTACTTCGTGATTTTCTATTCTCAAACCTCGGCGAAGCCGACCACGGGGGTCTGGGGGCATGCCCCAGAAATTAATCTCGCGGCAGTAGTATTCTTCTTTTCCAGAAAAGAAGCAAAAGCGTTTGGTCCGCTTCGCGGAAACTCAACGGGCCTGACAGCAAAAGCGTTGTTCCACTTCACGGATGGTTTCTTCTATGCTCAAACCTAGGCGAAGCCTGGCGGATGCCCCCAGAAATTAATCTAGCAGAGGTAGTACTCTTCTTTTCCAGAAAAGAAGCAAAAGAGTTTGTTCCGCTTCGCGTAAACCCAACGGGCCTGACAGCGTAAGCGTTATTCTGTTCCGCTGATGGTTTCTTCTATGCTCAAACCGCGGCGGAGCCGAATCTGAGGGCCCAGAGGTAGAAGGCAATCTCGCACTTATGGTGTTCTTCTTTTCAGAAAGAAACAGAATCGACGGTTCTGCTTTACGAGAAATCATGTTAGACTTAGGCGTCGGCAATTGGGGTCGTATGCTCTCTATTCGATGAAGCCTCGCAGAGCCACGGGGTGCAGGGGGCTGCCCCCCTGCAAACCTAACCCAGTTGTATATTTCTGGGGGCACGCCCCAGACCCCCAGGGATCGCTTCGCTTGAGGTTATGGGTAGTGTTCATTTCTTTCTGTTTATTGAAGCCTCGCAGAGCCACGAGGATGCAGGGGGCTGGCCCCCTGCAATCCTTACACAGGAGTAGTTTTCTGGGGGCACGCCCCCAGACCCCCTGAGCTCGCTTCGCTCGAGGTTATGGGCAGTGTTCAGTTGTTTCTGTTCGTTGAAGCCTCGCAGAGCCACGGGGGTGCAGGGGGCTGGCCCCCTGCAATCCTAACCCAGAACTGTGTTTACTGGGGCCACATCCCCAGACCCCCCCTCGATTTTATGAGTAGTGTTCAGTTTTTTCTGAAGCTTTCCAGTTTCTTTTTTCTTAAAGAGGTCGCTGCTGCGTTATGGAAAAGAAGTGAAGAGATTAATAATAAATTAATTGAGTTAGCTTTGGATTAAATAGTCTATAGAGGTGATGCAAAGAGAACGATGAGATAATTTAGAAGAGAGAGCCGCGTCGGGTGTTGTTGTGGGCGAAGATCAACCTGTCGCGTTCTGAGTTGACCCATTTCAGGCCTTCTGTGATTTTGGCGCGATCAGAGCGGTGGGCCCAGAAGCCTTCAGAAGAGAGACCGACGCCACCGTGGATGTAGACCAGTTTCTGGAACCCGTAGTAGTCATCGTCGGTAATTACAAAGTGGACGCATTTGTCCTTTACCAGGTAATGGCGGACTTGTTCCAAATATGCGTGATAGTTTCGGAACCCCGTCGACCGCATATTCCCCGTCTGGAAGTCCAGGTAGGATTGGTATAGGGAGAACCGCTTGTCTAGCGTCTTGAGACGGATGCAATTGTTGTCTACCAGATAATATACTGTCATTTTTAGTTGTCTAACTCCGCGGTCGTCGAGGCGTATTTATATTATTTCAAAACACTGGCAGTGTGGCTCACGCTCCCACCCCGCGTGACACAGAATTAGCCACATTGACTCACTCTAAAGAGATCGGCAAACGGTCTTCCAGATCTGTCTCAGATACAAGACCCCAGCCCAGGGTCCCCTTCGCGAAGCCTATAGTAGCACCGTACGACTTGTCAGCGTATGAAATATGTGTTTATAACACAAAAACTGGGTCACTGGTCTGACCCGTAGACCCTGCAAAGAAGACAAAAACGCTACGACGTCAGCCCGCATACAATAGACAGATCGATGTACTAAAATTCGTTCCATGATCGTCCCTGCAGATCTAATTAACCCCGTTCCTGTGATTGGCTCAAACGATGCATGACGCAACACCGGACATGGCCATACGTCCAACCAGAGTGCATACCCATTTGCTGATCACCAGATAACTGATTAGTCCACGTTGCATAACTTTTGCAACTAACCTATCGAGAACATCGAGCCCCACATCTAGAAGCGGCTTATACACCTGAAATTAAAATAAATATACGCGTCGTTAAACATGCGTATCACCATTCTGATCAAACCTGATTAATTCACATGTCACGTACACGTCGATATGGATCTTCATGCATATAATGTAATACGCCGTTCAGAAGGCTGCATGTTCAACATACGAACAACGTCTAAGCCACCAAGATACGACACATCTGCCACATACATCTATCACTGACCTCACAAGGCTAATCGTCTAATTAGGTTTTTTGGGGGCACGCCCCCAAACCCCCGTGGTTCCGCTTCGCGTAAGGTTTGGGGAGAAAAATGATTGATTTCTGCTTCGCAGTGCTAACGCTTTGTACTTCCTGCTCTGGAAAAAGAAGTAAAGCACCAATTCGATTAACTAACTAGTGTGCTTTTTTTGGGGGCACGCCCCAAACCCCCGTGGTTCCGCTTCGCGGAAGGTTTGGAGAGCAAATGACTTCTGCAAAGCAGAACGAGCCCTATTTGCTCCCTGCTATATCTGGGAAAAGAAGTAAATATGACCTCTAATAGCTAGAACTAGTGTACTTTTATTGCCCCCAAACCCCTGGTTCCGTTTCGCGCAAGGTTTGGAGAGAAAATGGTTTCTGCGAAGCAGAATTCTTTTTGCTTCTTGTTCTGGAATAAGAAGGAAATACTAATGCGTTTAACTAGTACTAGTTTCGGTTAGTGAACTTTCAGGGCCAGCCGCCGGACCCGCGTGGTCCTGCTTCGCGGAAGGTTTGGAGAGAGAATGATATATGCTTCGCAGAACGAACGCTTTCGCTTTCTGATCTGATAAAAGAAGTAAACTACTAACCCAAATAACTAGAAGTAGCGAGGTTTTTTTTTGGGGGCATGTCCCCAAACCCCCATGGTTCTGCTTCGTGGAAGGTCTGGGGAGAAAATGATTCATTCTTCGAAGAACAAACGTTTTTCGCTTCCTAAGTAAACTATAAACCCAAATAACCAGAAGTAGTGTGGTTTTTTTGGGGGCACGCCCCCAAACCCCCATGGTTCCGCTTCGGGGAAGGTCTGGGGACAAAATGATTTATTCTTCGAAGAACAAACAATTTTCGCTTCCTGGCCTGGAAAAAGGAGTAAACTACAAATCCAAATAACTAGGAGGCAGAGGTTTTTTGGGGGCACGTTCCCAAGCCCACTTGGTTCCGCTTCGTGGAAAGTCCGAGGAGAAAAGGGTTTCTGCGAAGCAGAACAAACGCTTTTTGCCTCTTTTTCTGGAAAAAGAAGATAAATACCAACGAAGTCAACTAACACTAGGTTTAGTGAGCCTTTTTTGGGGCCAGGGCCATGGTTCCGCTTCGCGGAAGGTTCGAAGAGAAAATGATTTCTGCGAAGCAGAACCAACGCTTTTTGCTTCTTTTTCTGGAAAAAGAAGAGAACTGACTGTGGACTTATTTCTCGCCTTAAAATCCGCGAAGCGGACCCAGGGGGTCTGGGGGCTTGCCCCCAGAAAACACCTGGGCAAGGGTTGTCTATGCATAAATGTAACGACGTTGGGCGCACGGGTTTGGGAGGAAGTGAATTTTTGTCGAGGTTGAAGGGGGCCAGTGAAAAATTCGTCGTAGACAAGGTTGATTAATGCCGGGAGGATACACACCGCGAGCGGGAAAATTCCGTAGGCCAGGGTGGCTGCAGAAGCATCGGTATGGGCCGAATGTGTTCGTCTTCCGTAACCTGGAGACGAACCAGGTTCTGTACACCCAGACGCCGTTTCCGCAGCGATACAACATCAAGAAGCAGTTCCAGGGCCCGAACTGGCAGAACCGACTGCCGACCACACGGAACGACCTGTGGCGGGCGATGGCGGTGGCCCAGTTGCCGACATACGACTCGGCCGTCAAGCTGTACGAGAACCTGGTGCAATTACGACACATGCGTGATAGAACCCACAAAAGCCAGGCCGACGCGTGGCGCAAGAAGAACGATGAGGGCAACATCTGGTACTTCTCTCAATTCCGACCCACATACACACAGGAGGCTGTTGCCGACCTCGTTTCCTCCCTGGAGCATCTCAACGTCGTCAACGGAGCCCCTCTCAAATGCACCCTTCATTGGGAGGACCCCTGGCGACGGGGCGACGCCTCGCATTGGCAGCCGCTGGAGGAGACCGTCCAACACGCCGAGTTCCCTCGATATAACCCGCGCGAGCGGTTCGTGGTGTTGCGACAGATTGCCGATCAGAGCTATGCCGACTACTTTAGAAACAAGGCCTATGAAGGCAAGGCCCTGCTGCAAAGCTACATAGACCATGCAAAGGCACGTATCGAGGCCCGAAGCAAAGACCCAATCCCCGCTCATAGAGACCCCCCCGGCGGCCCGTCGAAACGCTGGCCAGCCGACCAACTCCAAAAGGGCATCGAGGAGCGACAGGCAATCATCTCTCGCATGATGTCCCGCGCCCAAGAAACCAACCAGCTGATCCGCAGCCTCCCAGACTACGGCAATGCAAAGCTGCGTCGACGACTCCGTTCCGAAGGCAAACAGCAACATGCCATCCTCAAGCGTGTCCAGCGATCCGTCGAACGCTACAGAAAAGCCCAGAAACAACAGCGACGTTTGGCCCAAATGAAAAAAGCAAGAAAGGCCTTGTAAATATCTGTACATACTCAAATCAAGCATTGATCTCACTTTCATCCTTTTTTCTGGGGGCACGCCCCCAGACCCCCTGGGCTCGCTTCGCTCGAGGTCATGGGCAATGTTCATTTCTTTCTATTCGTTGGAGCCTCGCAGAGCCACGGGGGTGCAGGGGGCTGGCCCCCTGCAATCCTAACCCAGTTGTTGTTTCTGGGGGCACGCCCCCAGACTCCCTGGGCTCGCTTCGCTCGAGGTTATGGGCAGTGTTCATTTCTTTCTATTCGTTGGAGCCTCGCAAAGCCAAGGAGTGCAGGGGGCTGGCACCCTGCAATCCTAACCCAGAAATGGTTTTTGGAGCGCTCCCAGGCCGTCTGAGTCGGCTCCACCCGTGTAGACATTGGCTACATTACGGTAGAGCTAGTCTCACCAGAAGAAGAGTAGGGCGTGGTACCAAGAGAGAGGATGGGATGGCAGTTAGTCTGCTAAAAGTGAGACTATGTGATTTGAGTGAAGGTATGTATGGAAATGTTTGCGAACCTGGGTACCACTAAAGATATGATGAGGAGGATCTAAATGGGAGGTGGGGGAGGAAAGCGATCCTATTTATACTTCCCACACGCGAGCAAAATCTATTTTTATACGTCCTTAACACACCATTGATTAGTCATCATCAGACAGCGTGTTTACACTTCATTCTACCTTATTTTGCCCTATAAAAGATATAACGAATACATTCCCCTGCTTGCTCCCTAAGAAAAATATTAACGCCCTCCAACAGGGCAGAACAACATACTCAGATATGGCGAAGCCTTTCCCTCTAGGGGTCAGTCCATTTGTTATTTAATACGATTCTTTTTTTCCAGAAGAAAGAAATCAAAATCGATTGTTTCGCAGAAGTTTCCGTTCACTCAAACCTCGGCGAAGCCGAACCAGGGGGTCTGGGGGCACGCCCCCAGAAGCAGTCCATTTGTATTAATACAATTCCTTTTTTCCAGAAGAAAGAATCAAAATCGATTGTTTCGCAGAAGTTTCCGTTAACCCAAACCTCGGCGAAGCCGACCCAGGGGGATCTGGGGGCACGCCCCCAGAAAACAAGTTGTACGTAGGTTTTTCCTTTTTCCAGAAAAAAAAGCGAAAAATGTTTGTTCTGGTTCGCAGAAGTTTCCTTTAACTCGAACCTTGGGGAGGCCCCTACCCAGGGAGGTTGAAATTGCAACTACCATTCCAGGCTGCTATGAAAATTGAAAAGTTAGCGGACGTTATCTACAAGGCAAATGAGGCTCTGCGACGCTTCATCGAATACATACCCATAACCTCGAGCGAAGCGAGCCCCGGGGGTCTGGGGGCGTGCCCCCAGAAAACTAGGTGTGTGTAAGAATCGCAGAGGGCTGGGTTTGGGGGTGGCCCCAGAAATTCATCCAGCCAGTGAGTCACGGGCAGGGTTGACTGTGTGAAGGGTAATTGATATAATTAAGTCTAATACAGGATGATTTTACTCTCTGAGTTCAGCCTGAGGCTTTCTCTTTTTCTTTGAGCCGCCACCAGTGGCGTTTTCGAAAGCGGTTGCTTTGTGCAAGTTTCTGCCGACGTTGTCTAGATCCTTGACCTTGTAGATACGGACAATCCAGTTTTCACTGGTGAAGGCTTCTTCCAGGGTGTTGAGCTTTGGGGACTCTGCACGGGGGATTTTTTGGCCTCGAACTCTGTCGATGGCGCCATCGCCCATGCCAAATGCTTCGGGGAAGTTGTAATAGCTCATCTTGTACATGAGCGAGTTTTTCATGGTTGGCGTGGCTTCGCTGTCGACGCGGTATTCTCCCTGGGGGGTGAAGAAGCTTCGTTCCTTTACTTCGTCTGGCCAGATACCCTCGGCGATTCGCACCATCCACAGGAATTTGTTCATGTCGTCACCCGAGTAGCCTAGAAGGCCGCCAAACATGACCAGAACGTAATCAACGTCATGTTGACGGAGAATTGGGTAGGCGTCCTCTTCAGACGACGACATGGCCTTTCCAACGGTAGCAATGTGTGTGTTGTTCCATGTGTTGTTGTCTACAAGGGTAGTTCTATCGGCCATACCACCGATTTGATAGCCGTAATCCCACCAGGACATGATCTTGGCGTTTTCTGGTGTGTTCATGCGCAGCCAGTAATAGGCCTCTCTGAAGTCGTCGATCAGGAACTGGGATCCATCGGGGAGCTGCGATGCGAGCACCACAGATGGAGATGAATAGGCGTTGGAGGTGACCCAGGTACAATGTCGTACAAACATCACTAGGTAGCCGACAAATGACAAAACAACGCCCGTCTTTGCAATCGCCGATCGAATCGTCGATGGCGCGTTCAATGTTTCAAACAAGGATGGCTTTTTCACAGCCTCATTTGTGGGCTCCTTGTTAGCTGGTGGTTTTTCGCCCTTTCGCAAATCGCCGTAGACGTCCAAAAGCGACGAAACGGCAATGGCCGCGGCCACACAAATGACCGGGGTCAGAGTCAACATCAGACGAACCATGACGCCGGCAAAGTAGGAACCAAGAATTGCATAGACAATGATAAACACATGCTCATCACGCAGTTCCTGGATAACGAGATAGACACCGGCTGGGAAGAGCCAAATGAGCATGAAGGTGTCAAAAAAGAAGGCGGGCCAGGCAGTGGGCTGATGCTCAGAGACCGATGCAATAATTGGAATATGGATTTTGGCATACCCAGTGTCCCAAAGAGAGTAGAATCTACCGGTCCATGGTGCAATCACACCCAAGTATGTGAGGCCAAAGAGTCCAGTTAGTCCAATGGCCAGAATCAAGGCCACAGAAACCAGCACAACGTTCCTAAACTGTTTGGCGGGGATCTGGGCTTTGACGTAGCTGGCAAATCCAAACAACTGCAGCAGACCAAACACACCCAAGGAGGACATGTGTTCAGAGGATCTAATGGGCAAGAAGCCAACAAACGGAATTTGCATCGACGCCAAAGTCCCCAACACATACCACGAACAGTACGCGACATACAGTTTGTTGGTATATCTACCCATGACCAACAAGACAAACACATGCAGTGGGATCATGTTTGTAATAAACACGTAGCCACCCCACGCGGCAACCATGTAGAAATAGGAAAGCGCAGTCAGAGCACCCCACATGGCAGAGCCCAGTTTCAAGGCCTTGATCCAAAAGTAGAAGGTAACCATCAACAAGGTGATTGCAATTGCCTCGTTATCGTAGGATCCCGCCACAGAACGCGAAATGTAACCAGGCGCAATGCCAATAAAGACGGCTGAAAGCAAACCAGCGGTTTCATCCTTCATCTCCTTAGTGAACAAATACGTGGCATAAGCCGTCAGACCGGAAAAGGCCGGAGCAAGCAGCACGCAGATGTTACGAATGTCGACAGGCAGGGCCAACCACCGAAGCAAGTTGTGAATGACCCCCGAGGTGACCATCAATCCGGGATAAAGCGTACCACCAGTCACCCGACCCAGCGGATACCAGGTACGATCGTCAAACCAATTCAAAAACTTGTAGAACCCATTGGACACCAGATACTTCGATGCGCGATAGTTGAACCACGGGTCAAACTCGTGAATAATCGACTCGAACCGAATGACCGAAAACAATCGCGACGAGATTGCAGCCCCGGCAATGCTAATCAGGATCACAGCCTTCAACAACAGCTGTACATTGGCAACCCATTTCGGCTGCTTTTCTGTATTCGTCCCTACAGCCATTTTCGTCTGCCTTTCTCCAACACTCACTCACCACATTTCATCCAACGTGTCGCCTAATACCCCCTTCCCAACCCTAACCCAACCTAAAATTCAAGATTTGCTCAAACCCTGAATTTTATTCCAGATCCTCCGCAGTTTGACTTTTACTTCTTTTTCCACATCCTTTCTGGCCAATTTTCTTCTTTTACTAGAAAAGGAAACAAGAACCGTTTTCCATATCGCTTCCGCATACAAAAAACCAGTTGTGTTTGCGGCTTACATTAAAACAAAGCCTATCTCACAAATTAAATGGTTTTCTGGGGGCACGCCCCCAGACACCCTGGGCTCGCTTCGCTCGAAGCTGTGGGTAGTATTCTACTCATAGAGTGATCTAACCCACAAATAGTTTTCTGGGGTACGCCCCCAGACCCCCTGGGCTCGCTTTGCTCGAGGTTATGGGTAGTGTTCTATTCTTTCTATTCGTTGAAGCCTCGCAGAGCCACGGGGGTGCAGGGGGCTGGCCCCCCTGCAACCATACCCCAAAAATGGTTTTCTAGGGAGTAGCTACCAATACCCCATTTGATCGAAATTATGGGTAGTGTTCAACTGTTTCTATTCGTTGAGGCCTCGTACCGGGATGCAGGGGCTGGCCCTGTTCAAACCATCTGTTGGAGTATGGTTGAGCTTTGAATAGTACATTGTAAAACTTGCTCTCGCTCTTGTATGGGATCATTGACATGTATCAGTGCATGCATGGATTAATTTGCTCACCATACGGAGGGGAGGTAATAACCAGGAAGGTGTATTAGTAATACATTCAATGTCACAAGACAATACAGACCAGCTAAGACCAACTGGAACAGTAGCATGATAAGCACTAGCTAGTATTGTATCGTATACAGAATTGAATGTATTAATTCAGATTCAATTCACTGGCTAGGGTAAATTTCACCGACGGCTTCGATCAATTGATTGGTTGTACCAATGATTAATAATACAATTGTAGGACCATCACACCATGTGTATTTTGTATCAATTGGCTTCAACGTGATACTAATAATAAACAAATTGGAGGTTTCCGATATGCATCGGATCTGAAATGAATCCGAAAACCCGGACCGGACCTATGGGGTCTGGGGCCTGACCCAGAAAACAATGGAATCGTATATACTATATCATACGCCATTATTTAAAATGGGCCTAGTATAAACTAATGTATATACGCTAAAGGAGTATTAACGTTAGCCGATGGCATGGCCCTACTAACTCACGATTACTCACGGATATCGGTCGGAGCTCCGATGTCTCAGACATTGACAATACGCTGATCGGGAAGGGGAGTATATAAGGACGACCATCCGACAGGAATTATTTGCAAGAAGAATTGGAAATGGCCGGAGATAGTAAGATTGTTGAGGCGAATAGGGACACCTATAATGATGGACGCCTTAAAGTGTTTGACCTGGCTTCTATGAAGAGACATAACAAGTTTATGGCTGAATATATGTTATGCTTCAGCAGCAAGAATCAGGGAGATGCCATTGTAGACCGTAACCTGAAGATTAATGCAACTGAGGATGTTGATCCTGACACACCGATTGAAGACGTGTCTACGAATTGGGACAAGAGTTCATCCAAGTTGCTTGATTTTGCTTGTGGGGCAGGAAACATGACAAAGTATCTTTCCCCGTTTGCAAAGAATGTTGTTGGTGTGGACATTTCACCGGCTATGGCCAAGGCTTATAAGGAGCGTACCGGCCATGAGGGGTATGCGTGCAATATCGTTGAGGAGTCCAATCCAGCCATTGGCAATGATTTTGATTTTATTGTCTGCACCATGTCATACCACCACATTGAGGATCTCGGCCTGGTAACCAAGAAGCTCAGCGAGAAGCTGAAATCTGGTGGCTGGTTGTATGTCATGGACATGGATTCCACCAACCCGAATTCAACCATGGGCCAATTGATGAAAACCGCTGCCGCTCAGAAACATGACAATCACAGTCATTCTCATTCCCACAGCCACTCTCATGATCACGCGCATTCCCATGACCATGGGCATGGTCATTCTCATGGCGGTGGAGGCGATAGTCTCGAGGAAGCTGCCGAGAAGATTGGCGTTGCCCACGCCCACGGTATTTCACCCGAAGGAATGGTCAAGATGTTTGAAAACGCAGGATTGACCAATGTCGCAGTTGACCGAGGCATCCAAGTACAGGTGTGGACCCCCGTCGAAGAAATGAGAGCCCTGACCAATGCAGCTGAAGATGAAACCTTCGACTTGTTTGAAAAAGACGACAAGGGTCGATGCGACCTAACCTTTGCAATGCTTCTAGCAGCTGGTATGAAACCATAGGCATAACATCCTAATTAACATCATTTATTCGGCTAATAGCTTTATTCTTCTTCCAGTTATGGGTTAGGAGGTTGCAGGGAGCCTGCCCCCTGTCCCCCGTGGCTCTGCGAGGCTTCATCGAATACATACCCATAACCTCGAGCGAAGCGAGGATACCCCAGAAAACTCGTTCTGGGTTAGGAGTTGCAGGGGGCCAGCCCACTGCACCCCTGTGGCTCTGCGAGGGTCCAACAAATAGAAAGAAATGAACGACACCCATAGCCTCGAGCGAAGCGGGCCCAGGGGGTCTGGGGGCGTGCCCCCAGAAAACCATTCTGGGTTAAGATTGCAAGGGGCCAGTCCCCTGCACCCCAGTGACTCTGCGAGGGTCCAACAAATAGAAAGAAATGAACGACACCCATAGCCTCGAGCGAAGCGAGCCCAGGGGGTCTGGGGGCGTGCCCCCAGAAAAAATCTATGTTAAGTTAACATTAATTAGCGAAGAGTCACGTGATAAATTTGGGGCGGTGACGGGGGGCCGATTTTCGGAGAGCCGGCGGAGGGTTGATGCGTGCTTGAGAGAGTATAGAATGAGGTAGTACCTCACGGCGTACGATAACAGGATACCTTTTATGATGGAGGGGATTCGAGTTGAGCGGATTGGAGAGTTGGTAGGGCGACAGGAGTATGGAGAACTGCTTAGGGTGTTAGTTCGGATGGAGGGGGAGGCGCATTTGCGCACGGTGACTGAGAACATGGGGGATGCGAACGAGCTTGTGGCTTATTATGGGTGCTACATGCTGGCGTGTCAATTGGAGGGCGAGGAGTGCGAGGCTCGCAACGTCTGCATCAAGTTTAGACGCAACAGCAAGTTGGCACAGAGCTCGGTGTTGGTCCAATTGGAGGTGTTGGTGAAGGCCGTTCAGGAGATGAGCTATCAGTCGGTATACCGTGTGAAACGAGACAATATGCCCGAGGTGATAGCACCGCTGGTGGATGAGCTCGTGAGGCAATTCCGACGGAAGATGCTGACGACGGTCGTTAGACACTTCACGAACATCACCGGAGACCGGCTGCAGGCATATGTGGGCCTCACGGGTAACGTGGCCGAAGCATTGGAAAGCCAGTTCCCAGGCGAATTCGACATCATCCAACAAGAAACCAGTAACCTCTACCGGGTGGTATACAAAAACAGCGGCGACACAGAAATGTCCATAGATGTGGAGAACGACAACGACGACGAAAAACGCCAACGCGTGGCTAACCTCGTACGCCTCGCCACATATCTAGAACAAAAAGAGGCCTAACGCTGCTTCTCACTAATACGTATCCTTTTGCATCTTTTCCTGGTTTTTTGGGGGCATGCCCCCAAACCCCCGTGGCTCCGCTTCGCGGAGAATTGGGTGGCCCACTGAGCTCTCCTCTGCGAACGTACGCTTTCTGCATATATATATTTGCTGGAATATGGAAAATATCGCTGTGCCTATTACATGTAGCGTTTTTTTCTTGGGGGCAAGCCCCCAAACCCCCGTGGCTCCGCTTCGCCGAGAATTGGGTGGCTCAGTGAGCTCTCGTGTGCGAACTTACGCCTTTTACATATATATATTTTGCTGGAATATGGAGAACTATCGCCGTGCCTATTACATGTAGCATTTTTTTTTCTTGGGGCAAGCCCCAAACCCCGTGGCTCCGCTTCGCGGAGAATCTGATGGCTAGTGCTCTCTTCTGCGAGGCAGAACATGCAACTGATTTTTGTTTCTTTTTCTGGAAAGAGGAGAATAGGAGAGTATCATACATGCATATATATTATGCAATACCTCTATTTTCTTTAATTCTGTTGGGGTATGATGCCAAACCCGCATAGCTCCGCTTCGCGGAGAATTGGGTAACCAGTAGTCCATTTTCGAAGCGCAACAGTCGTATTTTGAAGCAAATTTGAAGCAAAAAAAAAAAAAAAAAAAAAAAAAAAAAAAAGATAGAGTGCAATTAATGTACCCTATATCTATATCTCAAGACTCTATTTAGCGGCTAAGAGTAGTGTCTGAACAGACTTGAATTTACAACATCATTCAGGAGATCGGTAATTGCTTAATTTTTCCATCCGCGAATATTTCGTTGAAGATAATTAACTGGGCGAAGCATACTCAGTGGTTTGGATGCGTACCCAATTAAACAAACAAGCGAGTCGGAGCAAGATTCTCGGCAAGATACGGCAATTGGTACCTTTATTCAAACACATTTTGGCCGTTTGCGCGCTGAGAGCGAGGGGTCTAATGGGTAATAAATAAGTTTTGTTCTTTTTAAAAAAGAACCAAAACCATTAGCTTTGCGAGGCAAAGAACAGTTTACTTGTACCGTTCGCTCATTTGAATCAGACTACCATATAGAAAGAATAGACTACTGCCCAAAACCTCGAGCGAAGCGAGCCCAGGGGGACTGAGGCACGCCCCCAGAAAGCAATCATGGGTTAGGTTTGCAGGGGCCTGCACCCCGTGGCTCTGCGAGGCTTCAACGAATAGTAAGAGTGAATCATTGCCCATTGCCTATAGTGAAGCGAGCTCTGGGATCTGGAGGCGAGACCCACAGAACCCACCTCTGGGTTAGCATTGCAGGCGGCTACCCCCGTGGCTCTGCGAGGCTTCAACGAGTAGTAAGAGTGAACCATTACCCATAACCTCGAGCGAAGCGAGCCCTGGGGGTCTGGGGGCGTGCCCCCAGAAAAAGCAGTTGTGGTTAGGATTGCGAAGCTTCAACGAACAGGGCGCAATTAGTCCAGTGACAAGAAACGGCAAACACCTTGTCCTGCTTCGCAGATAGCCTGTCTAGTGGGGTGTTAATCGTACTTGGACTCGACGAGGGATTCTTCGTCATAAAACGCGTCTTGGGCTTGGTGGAACTTTGTTGCGAGGACCAGGCCGACTGTTGAGGCCAGAGCCACCACGAGGAAGGCAGAGTCGAACCAGGATTGGACCATTGCAGCGTCCACGGGGGCACCCAGGGCCGCAGAGATGGCACTGGAGGTCTCAGCTGGTAGGTTTGAGCGCAGCATGAGCGACGTCGCGATCACATACGTGCCCACGATCTGTGCCGTCATCAGGCTGGATGAGATTGGCAGGAAATTGAGCCAGGGGAACGCCCGGACAATTGTGTAGAAGGACGTGAGTGCCGACGAGATGGATGTCACGAACAGCATTCCCGAAAGGACGAAACCAGTCTGCGTGATCCACGCCTCTAAGGCCAGAGACGGATACACTCCGTGCGCCACATGCGCCACAGTGATCGCCAGAGGGTCGGCCGTGGATGTGGCTAATGTGGAGAAGTACGGGTTCCGCACAAACGCCACGTTCACCAGCCGATAGATGCAATACACCGCAAACCCCACGTACATCTTCTGTTGCACCCGGCCCCAGACCGTCGTCTCCGCCTGTTGTTCCTCATACTGCAGTCGCAGCTGGGCCAGCTCATCGCGCAGCCCCCGCTCCATCTTCCCCAACGCCTCCAGCTCCAGCTCCGCATCGCTCCGGCCGCTACCAAGCAGCCAGCCATGCCTCATCATTTTGCGGCTGCCCTGCTGCTGCTGCTGCAGCTCCCGGGTCCGCGTCACAATGAGGTCCTCCGTCGACCGCACGGACCCCTCGAGCCGCTCGAGCTCGGTCCGGGTGACCCTGCGCCGGTGCCTGGCGGAGAAGAAGACCGTATATGGGGCCGACACGGCGCCGAAGCCCGACAGAACGGCCATTGCCGCAATGCCCACAAATCCCACGGTGATCAGCAACGACGAGAACACCCCCCGCCCCTCCAGGGGCACCGGAAGCCACCGGCCCAAGGTCCAGACCCCAACCAGCCACACCCCCAGGCCCCCCGCCAGCATGCCCATCTTCGTCTTCCCCCAACTCCTAGTAGACCAGTTGGCAAACCCCACCCCGGGTAACACCAGCACCAATTCTATCAACAGCACGCTCGTCGCAGCACTCCACAGCCCGTATCGAGTCTCTCTCGCCAGCCAGCCACACACCTCACACAAAACTAGCATCACCACCGCACTCGAACTGGCAATCGTCACGTCAAAGTTGATCCGAACAACCGCATCCTTCGACTCACTCACCCGCCAAAACAGCCGTCTATCACTCCATACAAACACCCCCAAAACACACCCCAGAAACGGTATGCTCTCAATCACTCCCCGTATCATATATATATATTCAAGCTCCCGTAGTCCTTATCAGCCCTCGATCCAACAACATACCTTTTTCACACTTCGTTGCCATGGCAACAACACCCTAACCCTACTGATTTAACACACTACCCCCAAGACCCCCTCTTGTTCTAGAACTACGTGATCCTAATCGACAACTAATCTGGGGCAGGCCCCCAGGCAACCATGTCTGGGTAAGGATTTGCAGGGGGCCAGCCCCCTGCACCCCCGTGGCTCTGCGAGGCTCCGACGAATAGAAAGAAATGAACACTACCCACAATCTCGAGCGAAGCGAGCCCAGGGGGTCTGGGGGCGTGCCCCCAGAAAACTACTCCTGGGTTAGGATTGCAGGGAGCCAGCCCCCTGCACCCCCGTGGCTCTGCGAGGCTCCAACGAATAGGAAAAAAAAGGACACCACTCATAGTCTCGAGCGAAGCTAGCCCAGAAAATACTTGATATTTTGGCATTTAATCAGTTTATTATAAAGCCACCATGAGTACCCAATCGGAGTAAAACCCGGAATAAGTCAACGAGGGGCACGCCGGACTCTTAATCCATTATTTATTTTGCACTTGCTTGTCTCTTTGTTGTGATCCACTTATTGTCTCGCCTTAACACTCAGTCAGACCCGGATTCAGAAGAATCAGCCTGCTGTGACGTAGTATACGGTGATTCCAACTGCCCGCTACGAGATTGAATGGATTGACACACTTCGAGATTGGCTTTATCGTGTTGCTATCAAGTCGTGATAAACTCCGCCATTAATTAGAGGCCTCCTTTGGTATCCAATAAAACTGGGAACTCACGATTCGGGGCCATCCTCTTTAGCTTCTTTTTGCTGTACTCTAGAGCGAGAGAAAGTATCGCCTGAACCAACCCAATAACCGATGAATCTTTCAAAATGAAATGCCGAAAGTCTGAATCATACCAATATGTGAGCTCTCCTGTTTAGTGTGATCCATTTATATTTTATTATTCATTAGTTAAGTGTACGCACTCAGGAGTAGATTGATTATATTATTATTATTATTATTTTCTTCTTTCCTCTTGGATAGCATTGGATAATATATGTACAATGGTTTCGAGGGAGCAACACCCGGGTCCAGATATCAAAAAAAAAGCATGGAAGTGACTAATTGAAAAAAGAAAGCGAGTGAAAAAATACTCAATTGATCTATGGCGAGCACATTACAGCAGCGATGAGGAGCGTTGAAGGAGAGAAGTGATGAAGAAGGCGAGGCCCATGGTTTACGTCAAGCGGTTGAGGATGTTTGACGTAATACAAGCCTGGCCAACGTATGTTATCAACAAACTAGTTCAATTCCGAACAGGCCATGACTTGGTTGGAGAATGTTTAAAGAACGAGGAATTCAGAACAGTGAAGTTACAACTACGATTGTGCAGACCACGGTGGCCCTGACAACACACTTCGATGACCCCCAGAAAACCACTACTGGGTTAGATTTGCAGGGGGGGGGGGGGACCCCCTGCACCCCCGTGGCTCTGCGAGGCTTCAACGAATAGAAAAAAAAACCTCGAGCGAAGCGAGCCCAGGGGGTCTGGGGCGTACCCCCAGAAAACCACTTCTGGGTTAGTATTGCAGGGGGCCAGCCCCCTGCACCCCCCTGGCTCTGCGAGGCTCCAACAAATAGAAAGAACTAAACAACACCCATAATCTCGAGCGAAACGAGCCCAGGAGTCTGGGGCGTGCCCCAGAAAATAACCGTGGGTTAGGTTTGCAGGGGGCCAGCCCCCTGCACCCCCCCTGGCTCTGCGAGGCTCCAACAAATAGAACGAAAGCACACGAAATGGAAAGAACAATTAGAAATAATTTTATGTATTGGAACAAGAGTCTGGCTTGGTCTTCGTGACTTATTCCGGGTTCAACTTCAAGTGGGTGCGCCTGGCGACTCTATAATAAACTGATTAAATGTCAAATAGAACGAAATGAACACTGCCCATAGCTTCGAGCGAAGCCCAGGGGGTCTGGGGGCGTGCCCCCAGAGAGCTATTTGTGGGTTAGGTTTGCAGGGGCCAGCCCCCTGCACCCCCGTGGCTCTGCGAGGCCTCAACGAATAGAAAAAACCTCGAGCGAAGCGAGCCCAGGGGGTCTAGGGGCGTGCCCCCAGATAGCTATTTGTGAGTTAGGATTGCAGGGGGCCAGCCCCCTGCACCCCCGTGGCTGTGCGAGGCTTCAACGAATAGAAAGAAATGAACACTACCCATAACTTCGAGTGAAGCGAGCCCAGGGGGTCTGAAAACAACCATAGGTTAGGTTTGAAGGGGGCTAGCTCCAACGAATAGAAAGAACTAAACAATACCCATAATCACGAGCGAAGCGAGCCCAGGGGGTCTGGGGGCGTGCCTCCAGAAAACATTCTAGGTTAGGATTTGCAACCCTGTGGCTCTGCGAGACTTCAACGAATAGAAAGAAATGAACACTGCCCATAGCTCCGAGCGAAGCGAGCCCAGGGGGTCTGGGGGCGTGCCCCCAGAAAACCATATCTGGGTTAGGGCAAGAAACAGTGCTGTAGCTTCGGGGTAAGTATTTACCAGGCTAGAGCTTGCCCTTGCATGGTGCACGTTCAAACGTGTGTGCTGTGCACTATGCATGCCTGACAGTGCGATGACGGATGCCTCAGTAGCTACACTGGATTCATTATAGTTGATTATGACAGCTTCGAGAATGGTGGCTCATTCATCTCCCGTTCTTTTGTCGCAGAAAATAGCGCATGGAAGTTCGTTCCCAAAGCTTTGCTTCGCCTTTCTCCTTGAATTCGCGCATACGTCCCACATCGCGCTCTATCCCACGTATTCATTGCACTGTACACTGGCCGGCTTCTCTATTCCTCTGCGAGTCGCCAGCATAATCACCACCCAGCTCTCGGCGAAGCCGACCCTGGGGGTTTGGGGGCGTGCCCCCAAAAAACCCACGCGTCTATAATACCCTTCTGTGTGTATATTATTTCTCTTACATAAGCCCGCATGCGCCGATCGCGTGTCGTGCGCCGATCGATGGTTTCCGTGGCAACCGGCAGGCGTTTTTTCTCCAGGGGCCATCCGACCAATTAGCTGCAGCAGAACAACAACACGTCGGGCCGACGAATTGCTCTACTAACCAGCATCTGCTGCGAAAGAGGATCCAGCGACCCAGCGGATAAGCTTATTTATTAGACTCGCCGGGCCGACGAGGAAAAGGGGCACTTCGCTGCATGCTCAACGGTCTAGAAATTAAAACACGTCGATCCGCGCATGGCGCGCAGGAGGAGGCATTGCATTGCACGCACGCACGCACGCAGCAGAGGCTCCGGAAGCGGAAGGCGGCGGCTGCCAGCAAACAACAAACAAACAAGCCAGCAAACAGCAAACAACGAGCCAGCGAGTGAAGCAAGCAAGCAGGCAGACGCCTAGGATCGCATGTTGAGGGCCGGACCGGGATGGAGCCCCGATGGGAGCAGATCGCGTGGAAAGGTGGAGGAAAAAGGGGCCCGCCCAAACGGGAAGCGATCTGCGGCCCGGGCCAATGAGAGACGCCGCCCCCTTGACAGACAGGCGAAAAAGCAAATTAATGCCCGCGTCTAGCCAGCGGGTAGCTAACGGGGGTGCGTGTGCTCACACACGCTGACATTTTTTCCTCCTCACTCACACATCAACAACATCTTGATCCTCCACGACCACCAGATCAAGCCTAACATGATGATGGAGCCGGCCGCCGCCTTCTCCTCCAACAACCCCTTCCGCACCCGGTCGCCCTTCGACGAGGACAACACCAACGCGGGCCTCTTCACGCCTCCGCAACCCATCCCCTCGCGAACCGCCTCCGCCCAGGAAGAACGCCCCTTCAGCTTCTTCCAAAACGACGAGGCAGCCGCCGTCTCTTCAACCCACTCCCTCCCCGACCAATCCGCTTTTGCAACGTAAGTATTTCTTCTTCTTCATCCTCTCTTCCTCTCCTCGACGTCACGTGCCCCTGAATTCACCCCCCCTCCCCCCAAGACCCTTTCTGGGGGCACGCCCCCAGACCCCCAGGGCTCGCTTCGCTCGAGATTATGGGTAATGTTCATTTCCTTCTATTGGTTGAAGCCTCGCAGTGTCACTGTTTTCTGGGGGCACACCCCCAGAACCCCTGGGCTCGCTTCGCTCGAAGTTATGGGTAATGGTCTACTTTCTATTCGTTGGAGCCTCGCAGAGCCACGGGGGTGCAGGGGGCTGGCCCCCTGCAAAACCTAACCCAGAAGTGTGTTTTCTGGGGGTACTCGGCTTTGCCGAGGTTGTGTGTATGCATTCGATGAAGCCTCGCAGAGCCACGGGGGTGCAGGGGGCTGGCCCCTGCAAAACCTAACCCAGAAGTGTGTTTTCTGGTGGCACTCGGCTTCGCGGAGGTTGTTTGTATGCATTCGATGAAGCCTCGCAGAGCCACGGGGGTGCAGGGGGCTGCCCCCCTGCAAATGTTAACCCAGAAGGGTGGTTTTGGGTGGGTAAAGGCGATTGGATCAAAGTTTGGCTCTTGGATCGCGATCAGATTTAAGGAGATTGGGTAAAAGGCGAACATGGATCAGGGTTTAGATCTTTGTTGCATCGAAGATATGACAAGGTAGCTCTTTTCGAGGGTTTGCCCTCTGTTTGATTCTATCTTTTCTGGGCAAACGGTATCAGACATTGGTTATAGGGCTAAGGCTATTGATTCACGTGGTGAAACCCGAGCTTAACGCTCTTTTACAATGTCTTAACCTGTAATTTTATTGCTCTTTAGGGGACACACCCTCAAACACCCTCAGGGTCCGCTTCGCGGATTACGGGTTAAAGCGATAACTTGATCCAATTTGCCACCCTATTCTTTTCTGACACTGTTTCTGGGGGCATGCCCCCAGACCCCCAGGGTCCGCTTCGCGGATTATGGGTACAGTGTTGATTTGATCCTATTTGCCGCCACTTCTTCTGACGCTGTTTTTGGGGGCACGCCCCCAGACCCTCAGGGTCCGCTTCGCGGATTATAGGGGGCAGTGTTGATTTGATCCTATTTGCCACTACTTTTTTTGGGTGTTTTCTGGGGGCACGCCCCCAGACCCCCAGGGTCCGCTTCGCGGATTATGGGTACAGTGTTGATTTGATCCTATTTGCCACCACTTCTGACGCTGTTTTCTGGGGGCACGCCCCCAGACCCCCAACGTCCGCTTTGCGGATTATGGGTACAGTGTTGATTTGATCCTATTTGCCACCACATCAGATGCACATTTTTGCATCTTCTCTCCTTAACCACCTTCAAACCCTCTGCGAAGCAGAGCCACGGGGGTCTGGGAAAACACCTGGGCGGTTAGGGTAAGCGCGTGGAGCGCGTAGGGTTGGTTGTTTCTAAGCATAGCCATGAGACACAGCCGTATAATAGTGGAGCATTCCCCACTGGCCCATTCTCGGCCCCCAAGCCTCTTTGTCGCTCAACAAACATCCTTCTCCTAAACTCCGCGAAGCGGACCCAGGGGGTCTGGGGGCGTGCCCCCAGAAAAAAGGACTAGTGTTTGTTAGTTGGTTGATGAGTTGTTAAGGGGGTAGTGATATTTTATCGGGAGACCGAGAATTATTAGTTGCCCAGGTGACGGGGGCCGGGTAACGGCCGAAAGGGGAAGGGAACAACAGGCACCTGCATGGGGAGGTTTCAGAGGGGAGGGGACAATGGGGCAGAGTAGAAAAAGCTGATACTAACCCGCCATTTTTGTAGACGACACTACAACACGACCAACGCTCGCAACGCCAGCCAGCGAAAGTCCACGAACCCGTTTTTAGAAGACATGACTATTGAGACGAAGCGTGCGCCGCCTCCGCCGCCGCCTCAGCCGCGGTCGAGCTCGTTGCGCTACAACAACACCATCTCTGCACCTCGTGGTGGCGAGACTGGAGGGTTGAATGTTCAAAAGACACGAGCAGCTGCACCCCCTGTGCCTCCGGCTTCGACGAAGCCCGGTCGGGGCCGGTCGAACAGTGATTCGAGCGCGATGGACGTTCCTGTGGTTCGAGAGAAGGAGCGTCGGGAGAAGCCGCATCGACACAAGAGCGAGAAGAAGCATCGGTCGAAGAAGAAGGTGCACACGGACACGATTGATAAGCTGGACGTGACTGGGTTCTTTGGACCTGGATCTTTCCATCATGATGGACCGTTCGACGCGTGCAACCCACATCGGAACAAGGTGAAGAACAAGGGCCCTATGAGCGCGTTCCCCGTGAACAGCGCGAACAACCAGCTGGGGGGCGCGGACCCGAACAAGGACAAGTATGCGACGGAGAACCGCATTCTGTGTCGAGACGTGGACGAGGCGTACTTGGATTACTCGCGCAAGGGCAATAACGGCACGCCCACGAACGGGGGGTCGTCGCAGGGGGCGTTCAACCCATCTGCGAAGACTGATCCTGTACACGGGGACCTGACATGGGGGCTGGGGTCGTCGACGTTTCTGGACGGCGCCCCGGCGTCCAAGAGCACCATCTCGCAGTCGCAGGCCGACGCGGGCGTGGGTGCAGGGGGGCTGGGTCGCAAGAAGTCGCTGGTACAGCGGCTACGCGGCGGCAACGGTCCGGGCCCGACGCCACCGCCACGCGAGCATCAGCCACATCCACAGCCACCACGCCGCACCGATCACAGTGACCCCACGACCCGACACACGTCGCTTGATGACGAGCCGGCGCTTGCGCCGCCACGAAAGGGGTCGGACCCTGCCGCGGAGCCGTCTCCACCGGCCGGAAACGGGCTGCTCCGTCGAGTTAAGTCCCTCAAGGTCGGCTCTCGCCGACGCGCGCCTAGCTAAACAAACACCCACACTCGTTATTTATGTATACTCCCACAACTCCCGCACTTAATATATATCTGGTTAGAACTATGAGCCTACAGATTGTAATTTAGTAGTGGTTTTCTGGGGGCACGCCCCCAGACCCCCAGGGCTCGCTTCGCTCGAAGTTATGGGTAATGTTCACTTCTTCCTATTCGTCGGAGCCTCGCAGAGCCACGGGGGTGCAGGGGGCTGGCCCCCTGCAAACCTAACCCACAACTGTTTTTCTGGGGGCACGCCCCCAGACCCCCTGGGCTCGCTTCGCTCGAGGCTATGGGTAATGGTTTAGTCTTTATATCCTAACCCAGGGGTAGGTTTTCTGGGGGACACGCCCCCAGACCCCCGGGGCTCGCTTCGCTCGAGGTTATGGGTAGTGTTAGTTTCTTTCTATTCGTTGAAGCCTCGCAGAGCCACGGGGTGCAGGGGGCTGGCTCCCTGCAAACCTAACCCACAACTGTTTTTCTGGGGGCACGCCCCCAGACCCCCTGGGCTCGCTTCGCTCGAGATTTTGGGTAGTGTTCTATCTTTCTATTCGTTGAAGTCTCGCAGAGCCATGGGGGGCAGGAAGCTGCCCCATGTTCCTATTCCAGTAATGCGGTGTTTGAGGCCTCCCAAGGTCTGAACATACCTCTCAATCGGTATGAAGTTCTCCAAACTTTCTTGGCTTGTCCAATTGTGCTCGACGCACGCCGAATCTGCGTAAGAACAGCCCTCATCACCCGAGAAATACCTGGAGTTTTCCACTTTGTAAGCCTGTGGATCCTCATCCTTCTTGTTTGGACACACGTCTTTGTAGTGTTTCGTATCACCACAGATAAAACGTTTCCCTTTCTTGTTGAGCTTGTCCAGTGAATTACCTTGACCATATGAGACCGAGAATGCTTTCGTCTTAGTAAGTTAGCCACAACTTTGTCTTTAGACTGGGCATAGATAATTTTGTTCACAATTGAACAATCCAATTTGAAGTTGGGACTGGTTGTTACCGCTTCAAAGAGAGGCGGGTTGGACGTCTTCATGTCAATGAGACGCAGCAACCCCAAAATATCCTCAACACTTGATTTGTTGAATCTCGGCTTAATTTCCTTTGATTTCTGAAGAAATGTGTCATGATCCTTGATCCCATTGTAGAAAAACTCCTCTACAATTCTCATCAGGTGTCGATAATCCGGGGTCTTGTATTTCCCCACAATTAGCCTCAAGATTTCAATTGGTTCGGCATCCTGAGGATCATCCAACTCACTTGCGACATAAGTGCTGTCCGCCTCATGTATAGTGACCAGCATGAGCGCCCAAGCATTTTCCACACTATCCTCATTGTCTGGAGTTGGTGACCTCTTCCGTGCCATTGCTATTTCGTACATCCATGGCGTAGGATCCTTTGGAAAAGAGAACGTATGGTCATCATTGACCTCGACATTGTACTTCCTCTTTACCGCCTTCCTGTAACGAGAAAGCCACTCCTTGAAGTTTGGACAATCCGACTTAAGAAGTTTGTGTCGGTTGTACCACCACATATCCGCTTGATCTACGCCAGCAGATGCAAACACCGCCGCACTGACCGTGCATTGACCAGCAGTGCTACCATGTTGAAATCACCGCGAATGTCTTTACGAAGGCTTTACCACGGGAACAGTTTGTGAATCTTCGGGATGTGCTCAAGATACTTCCTTCAGTGAGTGGAAGTGTTGAAATCAGAGGTCGGGTAGCGGCCACCGACAGTACACTTCGGACTTGAATCCTGGAGAAGTCTCTAGAAGAGCTGATTTTCAACAGTTGATATCATGCAATTAACACGTGAAGCGCTTGATCACCGCATGAAATTTGTGGTATTTCTACTTATGATCGTGTTAACACTCACGGCATTTTCATTGTATGGAACTAACTGAAACCTATAATGTTGTCAACAAACTGGAAAAAACCATGGAAAATGGTGGGCACATCATTGAACAAAAGTGAAGGACTCCGGTAGGTGTTGTGTTTGTGGGCATGGCTTGTCTGTTGCCCGGACTATCTTTCAGAGACGGACTGACTGACGCGATAGGTATGACAACAACTGGCTCACTGAGTGATATAGCTCATGGTCGTGAGTTATACTCGAATTGTAAATTCCTTATACTCGAATTCTTATAATAAAGACAGCGGAGAATTTACATCTGGGTGGGACTGTTAGCTGTCAATAGGATTTGCAGGGGGCCAGCCCCCTGCACCTCCGTGGCTCTGCGAGGCTACAACGAATAGAAAGAATGGACCATTACCCATCGCCTCGAGCGAAGCGAGCCCTGGGTGTCTGGGGGCGTGCCCCCAGAAAACGACTCCTCGGCTAGGTTTGCAGGGGGCCAGCCCCTGCACCCCCGTGGCTCTGCGAGGCTCCAACGAATAGA
>JAJMDO010000014.1:91577-161106 GCA_030573635.1 Blastobotrys ciferrii | reverse complement strand
ATATAGTTACAGAACAAGGTATTAGACAAACCGGTTTCTTGAGTGCAAGCCCAGATCTCTCGGGTAGACTTCCAAGAGTTTTGGATGGCTTGGATCTCCTGCGTCAACTAGTTATTCAAAAAAGAACCAAAAACATTAGCCCTGCGGGGGCTCTAAGTCAAGCCGTTGCCTCTCCTAAATCATCTGCGACGTGGAGCCACAGAAGTAAAAAAGAAGAAAGTCGGAAATAAGTTGAGCTGATGGTGATTAGCCCCCCAGAAATAATTAAGGTTCTCAACCGGAACAGTATCCCGTCGATTTGACTAGCTGTTCAAGTAACCTAAACGATCCAAGGGTGTGTGGAGGAAAAAAAAAAGTGTTTCAGGCATGCTTTGATAAGTGGAATAGATTATGCAGTCTTTTTAAGGATAGTGCTAAGCATCTCGTTACCGATTGCAGTGGCTTCAGGGAACATTGGTGAAAAGTATTCCTTAACCCGTTCAAATTGCTCCCTGTAAAGGTTAAAGTCGCCGATTCGTATGACGTCGCTCCAGTTTCTGGCAGCAATCACAAACTCCAAGTCGTCTCGTCGAAAGAGTGTATCTCCTACAGCAAAGTCGATGCATTCATCCAAAAGACCCGGTGAGCAGAATATATGTTCTACGACTCCGAGCCAAATTCTGAACAACGGCGTAGAGCAGATCATGTGGTCGTAGGGATTGATACCCAGTTGATACCATGAGTCGACAATTGCAAGTATGCTTAGGTGAGAGTTCGGTGTTTTACCCCCCGGTGGGCTTTTGTTTAGCGAAAACCGGCCGAGGACCTCGTCGGTGAGCAACAGGCTGTGAGATGGGTTCAATGAGCCAAATATAGAATCTCTGGCCTTATGTAGTCGTTCTCGCAATTCATCCCGTTTACTCTCAATCATGAGCTTGAATATCTCCGTGACCGAAGACGCATATTGAAGCACTTGTTTTTGGGCAGATGGGTTAGTGATAGCCAAACCCGCGTAGACATGCCATTTGTTCGAATAGATCCGAAGAGAAATGTTCACTTTGGCATTCTCAATACCACCGAGCCACCGCGAGATAGTCCAAGGGTATTGATTGTTGGCCTTCCATGCTGTCCCCATAATGATGAACGCAGCATGCGTCACCGCCTGTGTGTCGGCAGTAATTTTGTCATGCTCCTGCGCAGTCAAATACACATGTCTAGAATCCAAACATGACAGTGCAGATTCAACAAATGAAAATGACTCGTCGGATGCCCTATGTTTAATCAACGCCAATGGCTGTCCCTTGGGATTAACCGAGGGCCCATGAAGTGAATGACACGAAATGATCTCAACATCAGGTGGCAAATATTTTTCAAACGCCGCAATTTCAGGCGCCTTGCACGATGTTTGTCCTCCCACAATGGCCCCCATCTTGGTAGACGGGCCATAAAGCTTCACAATGCCGTCAATGTTTTCGGCCTCCACGGCATAAATAATATAATCACTGGTTCGAGAAACATAATGCCCATTCATAAGAACCTGAAGTTTCTCATTATCTTTAAACTCCTCCTTCAAATCTTCGTACTTCACCTCTCTATCGCACGCATTCACACTACACAGTGAGTCACAAGCTCTTTAATTCTCCCTCCTCCTTCTACTCACCTCCATCCTGCCTCAGTCAGCCTCCTCGCATACAGCCGGCCCATATCCCCGAGGCCAATAATCCCAATCGACTTCTCCTTCTGCAACTTTTCTAATTCAACCATTCCTCCTCACTCCATTAAATGATTGACACAAGAATTATCACACTCACTGGGACCAAATAATCAAGCACGGCTGAAATGCTATATGATAGGTGACCGTTTGTGGACGATCGGCGGCCCCGGCCCCTGTACCCCCTATTACTAGGTTTATTAACCATGCTTCTGGAGCACGCCCAGACCCCCGGGTCGGCTTTTCTGAGTTCAATGTAGCCTAGTTCAACTGTACTCGAAGCATTAGGCAACATCCAATAAACTAGACCCACCACCTGCATTGACTCAATTGCTCTACTGGTCCTTGCGAAAGGTTTCTCTAAAACCCACCCCAGACCCCTGTTTCGACTTCGACGAGCTATAAGGCGGTGCAACTTCACTGTCCTCGAAAACAAAACCACTTTGACTGTAGATTAAATTATTAGCCAATTGGTATTTTGCTGGGAGGCCAAAATGGTATTCTTCTACCCAGTATAGGCTACAGGCAACGCAAGTGTCGCCGAATTCTGCCCTGAGATCTTCTCTGGAGGGGAGCCTGCACCCCGCGGCTCTGCGAGGCTCCAACTAATAGAAAGAACAGAACACTTCCCATAGCCTCGAGCGAAGCGAGCCCAGGGGGTCTGGGGGCGTGCCTCCAGAAAAACAATAACTGGGTTAGGTTTGCCCGGGGCCAGCCCCCTGCACCCCCGTGCGAATCTCCAACGAATAGAAAGAAAAGAACACTGCCCATAGCCTCGATCAAAGCGAGCGGGAGGGGGGGCTTGTTGGTCCACTGGCATTCCTAGCAGTGTTGTTCCACGAGTGAGACAAGCTGGCTACCCAAACCATGGCGAAGCCGACCAAGGGGGTCTGGAGTGCACCCTCAGAAATAACTTCATCAAATAACTTAATTGATTATACAATTTATGAACCAATTGTTTTCTTAACAACATAGCGAATTGTACTTGAGGTGAAATTTTCGTTTGTTGTAGGGAACTGTGTTGGTGCAACACGTAATGTAGAGTTGGTCCCAAGGGTAGGCTCATTGACATCGCGACAACATGTTCGATGATTATATGTATCATGCGGATATGTATCCGCGGGCCAATGGAGGAGGGAACAGTGGCGACTCTGGGAAGGATAATGATACGAGTTCACGTCCTGTTGTTGGTCGGAGGAGGGGGCGGTCTATATTGCAATCGGTAGCTACGGACACGATTCATCAATCGCCGACACCGTCTTCGGGGAGGAAGATGATGAAGTTTCCGCCGAAAGCGGAAGTTCCTCGAAGAAGAGCTAATTCAATGCATCTGGAAAGGGGAGGAAAGAGAGACGGTGGTATAAAATCAATGACTTTTCCGCCTACGGAGAGAGAGATGCAGGAGTATGAGGAAAGGAAGAAGAGGTGGATGTATGATGATTTTGACGTGGAGATTGTTAATTGGTTTGATGAGTTAGATTTGGCGAACATCTACGAATATATAGAGTTTCGCGAAACTGCAAACGCTTACTCTCATTCGTGCAAAGAGCTGTTGAAACAGGCCGATAGAGTGATGAAGTACTTGGATGAACTGTCTTTGGGGTTTGCATATGTTCAAGAACAGACAAGCGGAATTGAGCAGGCCAGTGGCTCGATTGTTAAGCAGCAGTCTCATTTGGACAGCCTGAGCAAGAACGTGGAGGAAAATCTTTTGATCTTTACGAAATTGGAGAAGGCGTTGCGGATGCTGCATTCGCCTGGGTCGGATTTGGTCACTAAACATCGTTTCAAAGAGCTGTTGGCTGATTTGGATGTTGGATTGGAGTATGTGAATAAACATACTAACTTTAAGGACATTGATCTCTACCAAATGCGATATAGACAGTGCATGACCAGGGCGTTGACGTTGGCACAAACATACTTCAACAACCAAATTCGTGATATTATGAACCAGGTTCAACATCAAATATCGACCAAGTCGCTGAACCCGACAACACAATCTGCTCTGTTGTATGCAAAGTTTGAAAACGAAGCTTCACGGCTTCAGGAGGTTACGGAGCATATTGCGATTAGATGTGGGGCTCACGAAGAATACAATGGTCTTTATGAGGAGTGTCTGAAAACCTATCTCTCCGCGCGTTACAAACTTGTAAACCCAATGGTGCACAAGAAGTTTGAGGAATTCGCATCGGACCCACGAAACTTGGTTCAACTTTCAAGGTCTTCTCTTTCCTTCTACAAACAACTGTGTGGCGACGAAAAGAATCTGTTTGATAAGTTCTTTTCTAATGGTGACAGTTATTTTAACGAATGGTTGTCTGATTTGTGCGACCCCCTTTATGACACTCTTCGACAGCGCATAATTAGGGAAACCAGCATAGACAATCTGTGCGAGCTAACTTCCATGTTGCTATCTTATGATAACACTGGTGATGAAGAAGACGACAGCATTAATTACGCATATGTCTTTCAACCAGTGTTGCACGATGTTCAATCGAGGCTGGTGTTCCGGGTTCAAACCTACATCCAATCTGACATTGTTCAATATGTGCCAAAACCAGAAGATCTCAGTGAAATGAGAGGACACCGTAAGAAGGATGCTGAAGAGGAGAAAGATGGGGGCGAAGACTCCTTTAATACGGAAACCCTATTCAAGGATTGGTATCCACCAATGCGGAAGGCCATCACCTTGTTGTCACAGATTTACCAATTAGTCAAATCCACTGTGTTTGACGATTTGGCGCATAGAATTGTCCATGAATGTATGGGGTCACTGCAAAGGGCCCAAACGCTAGTTGTCAGCCGACTGGGAGCAATTGAAGCCCATCTATTCTTCATCAAACATCTGCTAACTCTTAGAACCCAGATAATGGGTTTTGACATTGATTATGTTCCCGCTGAAGTTTTGGTAGATTTCAGTGGTCTACAAGAGGTGTTCACCAAGGTCCGGCAAGAGGGCGTTAGCTTTTCTGGATCGGGATTGTTAAACCTAGCCAAAGCTAGCGTCCCCAAGGTTGTCAATAACATGTTTGATGCTAAAGAAGAACTGTATGCCAAACTCAAAAACTCCATTCACGAGTTCACAGAGGCCTCTGTTCAGTCTATTGTGAAATCAATTCTGGATAACCCTGATCCAAAAACAGCTGTGGAAAAGACACGTCAATTAAGACAAGACGCTACCACAGAATTCCCCCGCATCCGAGGAATAATCGAAACATATATTGACGACGAACGAACAATTGACATTCTAATTGATTCCATTCAGGACTTGGTCATCCAAACCTACGACACTTATCAAAAAACCATCCTATCCATGGTCAAATCACCAGAGGAAGTCGATGGAATGATGGAGGTAGACGGTCTCGTCCCATGGCTAGGCAACATTGTCGGAAAACTTCACAAACCCACAACAAGCTTTTATCTTGATGAAACTCAATCTACAACGTCGACTACTAACAATTAGCCCTACTTCTCTTCCACCTCATTTGGATTAAATGTGTTTTCATCCAGAGTGTCCCCAAGCTTCTTTTTCAGATAATCCAACTTGTTGGAATCAATCAAAAGATGCGTGTCATCCAATTCCTTCAACTCAAGTCAGCAACCAGTTCCCAACACACACACGCCCTTCTCACTCACCTCTATGATAATGTCATGTGTCCGAGAATCAATGTTCAGAATCAACGCCCTAATAGAAGGATCACTAATACATAAATTAGACACGTACTCATCGTTTCAACTTGCATATTACCATTCAATTAAGCATCCTATAACACAGTTAGCAATGTCATCCATTTGATTTCGGGACGCCCGTAGTCCCTCTTCAATCCCCAAGGTCGGCTTCCTCGATTTTTGGGTATTAATTGATCTTCTGCGAAGCATAGCAGTATTTTATGCTTCTTACAGAAAATGGAGTGTGTAAATCAGCGTATAGCCATTTTCTGGTGGCACGCCCCGGCTTCGCCGATTTAGATATAACTTGATCCTCTAGGAAGCAAGCAACGCTTGTTAGCTTCCTTTTCTGGGAAACGTAGAAAATACTAGGCCAATTGTTTTGGAGGATAGGCTGAAGCAAGAACATTTATTACTTCTCGGACATCAATGACCTCCACCGCAAGAGCGCAAGACACTGATGTCCTATGATTTGACAAACTCAAATTAATCCACCCGGAGAGTAATAGCAATCCTATAACAAACAGTGCTTACCTTTGACCGCACTGGGCATGATTTTGAAACTTCATGTCGATTATGATGATGCGTTGATGACAAATGTCCCGTGTGCGCAGAGCGCGTAATCAAGCCGCACCTTAACGCTGTAGTTACGTAGTAACCTGCGAGATGAAAATACCAATTGGACGCCTACTTTACCAGCAACCGGTCTCAGTGAATTCGCAGAGGCCTTTTTTTCCGGTTCAGAAAAAGAATCAAAATGTATTGTCCTGCTTCGTTTTTAGAAGCTCGACGAAGCCGACCCTGGGGGTCTGGGGTCGTACACCCAGGAAAACTGCCATTAGGCTATATACTTCCTTTTCATGATAAAAGAAGTGACCAGCCTTGTTTGACCCATTTCTCGGAACAATTATTTAACAGGCGAGAGCCGAGTGTTGGTGTACTCGGACTGTATAATATACCCACGCAGTATCAATAACTGTAGGTTGTTGAGCCGCATGTTTATATTAAGATTTGGTGAAGAGGGGAGGGATATCACATCAGTTGACATGTCCACTGTTGATGAAATTGGAAGCAAACCTAATGCTATTTTGGTCTATTCCTAGGAATAGGAAGCAGTTTAAGGGGAAGCTGACGGGGATTGTTTATGACGGAATCGAGATGCCTTCCGAGAAAGGGATCGAGTTTGGCATGACTAGAAATTGATTAGGAGGGATTGGTGATACCAATAAGGTAAAGGCTGAAACTCTCTACGATATGACACAGCGGGATGTGTTTGAAAGTCCTTTGGACGATAAAGTTAGGGAGCATTTCATTCATCACACTCTGAGGGAGTTTTTTGAGGAGGATTACACACGATTGTTTGGAAACTTCAAGACTGTGATGCCAACAGTTGACAGACTGAACCCCGCGAAGACCAATTATGCAACAGTGACCGCCAAAGATTTCAATCACATTTTCAAGGAGATGGGGCGTTTCACAGGATAGTTATTCCGAGTACGTCACCCTTACAACATCGTACGACTTCCAGACAATTGAAATTTTAAGGGATCTGCTACCTCCAAAGCAAAGCACTCCTAAAACAGTGCCTGTGTACGGATCATTACCCGTTCCTGGATTGAGGTATTTGAAGCAACGTATCATGGATCTAGTTTATAAGGAACATTACAAGACACCTTATAATAATTGTTCCTTGTATACACATGCCAGTCGATTGCTTACCTTCGATCTTGACGCTCCGAGCAATATTGACAATCCCGGCACAGAAAATGTTGCAAATGTTAGTTACCGAGTCAGAATCGTTAGTCTTATGCTGCAACTACTGAAGACAGGCGCAATTAAGCAAAACTGGCATGGAAATCCCGAAGAGTTTAAGCTGTATACCAAACAGCAAGTCCTCGACCCTATCAAGAAACTTAATACGTTCATGGCCATTGAAGTTGGGGATTGGCCAGAACATGATCCAGCCTTGTGCTGCCATTTACAGTACTTCCAACGCATGGAATGTTATTACATCTTAGATGAGGGCATTCGTACTGCAGACTTGGGTTTGATCAGACACGCCGTCGACAGACATCTCTATCAGTACAAGTCTTGCGTGAATCAAGATGGTCTCACAGAGTTTTTGTTCTTCAAGATTGTAACTTACACTGCTGTTGACGAAAAATCTAGAAGAGCGCTCCTAGCTAACCTGCTCGTTAATCTGTCAGGAAAACGTGAAGAGTGGTTCGAGGCTGATAATTTACTCCTAGCTGCCTGTGTAACCGAACACAAGTATGGCAAACTGGACAAGGGGCTTATCAAGAAAACTGCCGATGTTCTCGCCCTGCGTGACCGTCCTATCTCTTACCGTCGTGCATAACCGGTTTTCAATCAATAACCTTGTTTTTCCCTACTCATAAAAGGTTCATTCCGGAGGGAAGAGCACGCCTCCAGCCCTTTTCGGTCCGCTTCGCGGAGAAACTGGATGTCAGTGTCGTTTCTCATAAACGTATTATCCCTACAACAGCGGATCCTGGTTGTTTTCCGCAAGTTAGGCGCTATATGAATCCCTTATTCTTTATAGAAAGATAAAGGAAAATATCGGTTGGCGTAGTAGTACCGCCGTCCAAAACCTCCGCGAGGTGGATCCAGGGGTGGCTGGGGGGCAGACCCCAAAAAACAATTATCTAACCAAGCTCCATCTCTACAGAGCAGGTTTTAACAGTACATAGACCCCTGAAATAAGGAGTGTGACCGCGTTTTGCGCGAAGGTTTTAGAGATATAGTTGGGACAAAGCAGTGAAGGGTAGATTGTGAATATTAGAATGGTGGAGCCGGAAGGGACTGACAAGGAGGATGAAGTAATTGAGACGTCCGCCGGTAAGGAAAATGACGTTTCGGATAAAATCACTGGAGATACGGAGACGGAAGATAATCGTGTGGAAGAAGAAGGGGAGGAGGATGAAGATGAGAGCAGCGATGAAGAAAGTGATGAGGAAGACGAGATTGAGGAGCCGAAACTGAAGTATAGTCGACTGACTGATCTGCCTCAGGCGATATTCACTAGTGACGCGCTTTCGACTTGTTTAATCACGGAGAATTTCTTTGTGTTTGCGACTCACGCAGGGGTTTTGCATATTACCGATAACAAGCTAAATTTGATTCGATCGCTGAGAGCGCACAATGCCTCGATATTGGGACTTTCAAGCGATGGTCACTATATAGGGTCAGCTTCAATGGATGGTACTGTAGTCATTGGGTCAGTGGCTGATCCGAAGGATGTTACCGTGGCCAACTTTCATCGACCGGTACAATCGGTGGCGCTGGATCCGAATTACAAGTCTACTAAGGCATTTATATCGGGTGGGATGTCTGGCCAGGTTGTTTATTCCGAAAAGAGTTGGCTGGGACGAAGGACGGACACAATCTTGGACGACGGCGACGATCCTATCATATCAGTGCATTGGATTGAATCCATATTGTTATGGATGAATGACTCTGGAATTACCGTTTATAGCCGAAGCAGCATGTCCATATTGATGACGATTCCGAAACCGAAAAATACTCCCCGCGCTGATTTGTACAAGCCCCGAGTATCTGTACCCGAATCGAACCGAATATATATTGCATGGGCAGACACAATCTGGACGCTCAAAATCACGATTGAAAAACCCAAAATGTCTTCATTCATTCCATCCAGTGCGTCCGTGAAGTCCCTTGCTGCAGAACCCAAGGTGGAGCTAGAGGCCAGTCGAACTGTAGAATGGTTAATTGGAGGAATTGCACCCTTTGGTCATGATACGCTAATGATGCTGGGATATCTTCCGCCGCCGCAGGCAAGTGAAGATAATCCCCGCCCACAGGCACCGGCTCCGGAATTGAAATTGTATGATATGGAAGCCGGAGAGGAGTCTTATGCTGATGTGCTATCGCTGGTGGGCTATGAAAGATTGGGCGTTAATGATTATCATTTAGGTTGTCATACTCCAATTGGCGGTGGTGGCCCCAAGTATTATATTCTCAGCGCACGAGATGCGGTAATGGCCCAAAAACGTGACATGAACGATCGTCTACAGTGGTTGTTGCAACACAAACTGTATGAGCAAGCGTGGTCGATGAGTGAAAACCTGCTTAATCCAGCTGAACGCAAGAACATTGGTATCAAGTGGGTAGAATCTTTGGTAAGCAAGGATAAATGGTCAGAGGCAGCAATGGCATTCCCAATGGTGCTAAAGAACCTGGATAACCAACAATTAAGGGAGGAATGGGAAACATGGAGTTGGATATTTATCAGAGCAAACCAACTCTCCTGTTTAGCTGAGATTCTTCCGGCTTTACCAGAGCTTGAACTTGACAAGTCAATTTATGACTCAGTGTTAATTTATTTCTCAGAACAAAATCGTGAACGATTACTCGACTATCTGAACAAATGGCCGGTAGCGCTATATGATAGTGCGATGATCAAACGTCAACTTGAAGATGAATTGTATGAAGAACCCCAAGATACAAAGCTTCGACGCGCATTGGTTACGTTATATATATCAACGGATGATCCAGGTGCTGCTGTGACACATCTGCTTTATCTTCAAGATGTCAGCGTGATTGACCTCATATCGAAATATCATCTACTTCCATCCTTGGTGGATCAATTGCCAGAGATTCTTACTGTCATGTTGGGTCAGAACGAGCTAACGTCGGCGCCAGTCGAAATCATTCGAACTAAGACTGAGCCTTCCATCAAGCTCGTGGTTGAGGGCCGGCATGAGGTCGTCCCAGACACGGTCATTGATCAACTCCAAAAGGATAACAGTATGGACGTACTTTCCTTTTTGTATCTTGAAAGACTGAATGAGGTGGATTCCTTCTTATGCCAAGGGTTTGGTGACTTACAAGTTAAGCTCTATGCGGAATTTGACCGTCCGAAACTACTCAAGTTTATTCAAAAGAATTCAAATTACAACTTGGAGATGGCTGTGAATATTTGTGAAAAAAATGATTACACCACTGAACTAGTCTACCTATTGGGCATGGTCGGTCAAAACAAGCGAGCATTAAAGCTGATTATAGAAAAACTCCAGGACCCCGTTGAGGCGATAAACTTTGCCAAAGCACAAAAGGACAAAGAACTATGGGCAGACCTGATCAATTACAGTATGGATAAACCAATTTTCATTCGAATGCTCCTTGAAAAAGGCACAAGCTCTGTCGATGCCGTGGATATCATTAAACGCATTCCCGAAGCCATGGAAATTCCCGAATTCAAAAAGGTTCTTATTGAGATTTTTAGTCAGAAGGAATCCAGCTTGTCCATAAGCCAGGGAGTCTTTGATATTATCCAAACCGAAGCCCGAACTTATTCTGAGGAGCTACGTGGTAAACGACATCGTGGCACCCTGCTGAACCTTAATGACCACAAACACCTAGACACTTCGAGCCCTATCGTCGTCACACCGGATAATGAACTCAAAAATGAAAAGGACCTGACCCATGTAGATGATAAACACAACTGGAGGTCAAGAGATGCCCCGGCTTGGTCCATCATGCAAAAAATCAACCACCTGGCATATATTCTTAGAAACTTAGCATAACGAAACCTCGGATTTCGATACTTGGAAAAACAATCTGGCGATTTCATACTTCTTTTTCCAGAAAAGAAGTGAATAACCTGATGCTGCTTCGCAGAAGGTCGTAGAGAACCAACCTTCGATAAAGCCATTTTTTGCTTCACATAGGATCTTGGAGATCCAAATCTCGGCGAAGTCGACCCTGGAGTCTGTGGGACACGGTCCCAGAAACATAATTGGTCAATTGTCGTTTAAAAGTAGTTAATTTTGTATGTCATTAAAAATTAGCCACGATACCAACTACCGCCACAAAGACAGTTTCTTTGAAAGGCAACAGTCCAATGTGTGGAAACCACTGTCTTCTGGTCGTCCCATGTTGACGTTCCGCCGCAACGAGAACATTTTCGTCTAACTTTATCCAAAGAATTGGGGAGAACAGTTTTTCTGAGTACATCAGTTTCTGACATGAGTCTGTTTTCTGACTCGTTTTCTGATGGAGGATCAAGTCCTAGCCAAGACACGTCGTAGAAATATAGCACTGGCATGTTGATTTCGGGTTTCAAGTTTTGGCTGAAGACCTGAAGGATTCGTAGACATATCGGGGTAAACTCAGGAGGAATGACAGCTTTGAAGATGAGGTTTTGTTCAAATTCTAGGGTTTCATTCGAAGGTGGGTTGCTGTTTTTCATGGAGTTATCAATATCACTAACCATTTTTTCAAACGATGACAAAGATACAGGGGACATTTGGATAGTTTCTCGTAGCGAGCGGTAGGCTGAATGAACGTAACCTCCAATGGGGTTGTTTTCTTGTTCACTGAACTTTGCCGCCATCTGTTCAAGCCCTCGAATGCCTCGTAAGCAGTATAATAAAAGCGCGCGAGGGATACGACCTAACAAAGCTGCAAAAGCAACTGATTCACGACGTTCTTTAAACAAGCCCTGTGGGTCACGTTCAAGAGATGTTAGATATAGCTCCTGACATATATATGACAAAAAGTCAGTCAGCCATCTGAGCAGACCCGTTAGAGACTGGATATGTTGTGCTCTTGCCTCAAAATCATACGGTCCTAATACGGGAGCACCCCCTCCCGCCGCCCCGCTGTTTTGTTGGCCTCGCGGAGAGATTGCCCGTAGGGTGAATGTGATAGCAAATGACATCAGCCGAAGGTTGAGAATAGACCAGCCAACTCTACTCATACAATCACGTTTAAATCCCAGCTGCGTCCCCATTGCCAGCTGTATGCTCAAGAGACGCTGCAACGATGGATTCACAAAGATTTTCTCAGTTTGATAATCCTTTGGAATGTTGACGGTAAAGTTGTTGGATCGATATGATTCCTGCAAAACCATGTAAATAAACCGATCTGCTAGACCCTGGCCGTATTTTTCTGCAATGGATGCAGCTTCTGATTTGGTCACAAAGCAGATGTCATCCATGAAATATGAACTGAAGCATGATACAGACACCCGAAGTGCCAATCCTACAACCGACCTCACAAAGTTCTCCCGTTCCCGATAGTCTTTTGGATATGACATGAACTTGATATCCAAGTCCTTGTCTGCGCCCCGTGAAAAGTGGACATATGACACCATGTTGGGTGACATGCAAATGTCCGTGATGAGAGCATCTGGAGGTAGCTCTGGGTAGACGTACCCCGCGTCACTCAACGAAACAATTCCTGCGCGCTGTTGCTGTTGGTGCTGCTGATGAAGTGGAAGGTTGTATGGTCGTTTTTCCACATCAACCTGGCCATTCACCTGAAAAGTGTACATAAAAGTATCTTGGCAGGCAGTCCCAATGGTCAAAATGGGGTAATCTGTAGTATACGAGTTGAACAAGACCAGCGAAGCCTCAGTGTCGTCCGCTGAACCCACAGAATCCCTCCGCCGCACGGAAAGTGAATAAAAGCTAGGATGAAGTGACATCGGACGATGGGAAATGTGATAATTCTGAACAATTGAGCCATTAGTTGACGCAAAAATTGCAAACAACTCGTGGTCCGAAGTATCAGTGGGCGGAGGTTGATGTTGGGATTTGTTCACCTGGGGCAATGTTGGTACCAAAAACAAATGTGTCAGATATTTTGGATCGTTGGTGGGATTAGTATTATTTTCATCTTTAGGTGGTGCAATGGAAGTCTTGAGGAGTGGCTTTACCGAAATTGACGCCAATTCTGGACGAGACGCACCTTGTTGACCATTATTATTCGACTGTTTGATAGTTGGCCAGTCTATCGACACAGAGTACAGCTTGAGGTTTGAAGAATCTGTCGAATATGTTGCTAGCAGTAGCGAGTTGTCACGCGTGCTCTTAAAGGAGGCGTGGGAAATGAGATCAATGTTTGTGTTTGGTGCCGCATCATACAGCTGGGTCGAGACCTCATAATAACTAGATTCTGACGGCACTTGGAATATAAGTCTAATCAACCCCTTTCTACTTATAGCCACACAAGCATTCTTCTGATTATGCGTGGTAAACGGCCCACAATGTTTTGCCTGTGACACGCCATATGTCGCAAATGATGCTGTCGGCGCACTATTCGCATCACCGCTATTACTATTAACCATAGCTGGAGATGGAATCAACAACGCCTTGTCAGCATCCAACCATTTGAACCCGACTATTGCGTTCAGCTCGTATGTTGAGACCTCTGAAGACGTTTGACCGGGTTTTCTATTCAACAAACATGTCATCAGCCCATTCGGGTGGTTCCCCGAACTGGAATAAATAGATATATCGCCCTGTGAGTCTACACACGCCACATCCGACCCATTAGGACTCCACGACACATGGACCATAGGATGCAAACTTCCAGCATCGTTCACGCCCTCAGTAGCAGGTGTCGACGTAGACCCATTGGTCAATCCTCCTCCATTCCCATTATCATTTCCTGTCGCACCTAACGTCATAGCCGTAGACAAACTCGGGGTTTTTCCATCCTTGGTCACCAAATGCCGTACCCGCACCGTGGGCCCATAAACGTACGCTATCGATCCACTCCGAGACCATGCAATAGTTTTATTACACCCTGTCCGCTGCAGGCACGCGATCCGTGCCCTAACATCGGATTCATTCACCGTCATCTAATGGCCTCAAAATTCAATCTACTTGCCTCCTCCCACTTCATAACACTTTTAACCTCCCAACACCAATTCACACCACGCGTTATTCAAACCCATGGCCGTGGGCTGCAGACAAATCGAGGGTGGGATTCCGCGCCCCGGGACTCTCTGGGTCGACTTCACCGAGGTTTGGAATAAGTAGAAGTTGATGTTTTCTCTGCCTTCTGCGAGTCGGATTCCAGGAGCACGTCCTAAGATCGAATTGGCCGAGGTTTGGGGTAAACGGAAGTTAATTTCCGCGAAACCATCAACACTTTTCGCGCTCTTTCTGGTAAAAGAAAGAATCCATATATTGGATCAATATAGTCTTCCGTGAAGCGGAGCAACGCTTCTGCCTCGTGTTGTGGAACAAGGAATGTTATTAGATAGTCGTTATGGAGAAGAGCCAAATTAATCTTCTGCGAAGAGGAATGGCTCTTTTTGTTTCTGTTTTTGGAAAAAAGAGGGATTGCGAGGGTGAATAAGTTCTATTTATATTCTAAATGTGATAATCGGGGAGTTTATAATTGTCATGGTTAGAAAAGGCACCGGCGAAGAGCTTCTGTGTTCGTTCTATAATTCTGGACCCACAAATAAATTGGAGGATTTTGTTTCTGATCCAGATTCCCCATGCGGTTTGTGGTGCCATTGCTGTTGGGAAAAATGAGGGCATTTTTTGGTGTTCATCAATGATAGGTCGCATTATCTCTTCATAGGATTTCATGGCCTCTGTGAGGTCATCTTTATGTCGACTGATTTCCCCTGCAAGTATATATGCGCCACACATAGCCAAGCCAAGCTGGTGCCAGTGCCTATTGGTGCAGCGTATCCTGCATCACCAACCAAGACAAAACGGCCTTTGGACAGAGTAGGGGTTTTGATGCGCACGATTTCATTGCTGTAAAAGTCCTCCGATTCGATCATTTCCTTTACGGCGTCATCAGCCTTCCAGCCAGCGTCATGGTAATAATTAGCAACAAAGTCTTTAAGTGACTTTCCTCCTTGCTTGACGGCCTCACGGAATTCGTTCATGTGCGCATCACTTTGGTTCATAGTCATGAAAGTAACACGATTTACTCCTGTGGGATCAGGACCCAGTGCCATAAACCGACTACCTGGGGCGTTATATGCAGTTGCTGAATCGCTCTTGCCGACGATATCCTTTTTTGTAGAAAAGAACGCCGCCCAACCATTCGTTGATTCAACGTAATCCCGTGACCCACAATTGAGTCCCATGGCCCGAGTTTTCGACGTTGCGCCGTCACAAGCAATAACTAAGTCAAATGTGGCTGTTGGATATCCATTCAGAAACTCTGCTGTGATAGGGCCATCTTCCTGTTCGCACTTTAGAGATGCCACCTGTTCACCAAAAACATATTCGACATTGTCGTCTTCCTTGGTTCTCTCATACAAAATATGAGACAGATCTCCACGAAATATTTCGTAGACACCAGCGACTGTTCATCAGGATCCCCTGTAGGGCTCATTGTTCCAAATGACCTTCCATCGGAGTCGACAATGCTTATTCCATTGATTGGAACCCTCTTGGTAAGTACCGCTTCCTCTAATCCTGCCATTCTTCTCATGACAGTGACGCCTACAGTTCGGATATCCACGCTTTGACCACTGGTCCGTAGCTGAGTGCACCTCTCAACAACCGTAACTCTACATCCAGCTCTCGACATCCAATATGCCGCAGTCGGACCTGCAACAGATGCTCCAATTACTAGCACTTTAATCCCAGACATGTGGCAAGAAAATCGACTGACTCGTAGACTAGTATTTAGTGCCAACCAAGAGGGGGTCCCTGCCAAGCTTCATCTGTGCGGCTCAGTCGGGCCGTTGGAACTCGCTTCGAGTCTCGGGTATTACGCGTGGGATGAAGCCTCTAACTGAACCTTTTCTCTAATCTAAGACTAGTTAGCGCAGGCCATGATAGCGTAAATCACGTTCACTTATAGCACATCAGCTAAAAGAAGACCATTTGGAACCCTTCTTTAACGCAAACATTCATTTTGCGAAGGAGAAACGTCCGGAATCAAGAAAACGTCGTTAATCACCTAAGAACTAGACGATGGAATGTGTTTCTTGGGGCGCGCCCCCAGACCCCCAGGGTCGGCTTCGCCGAGGTTTGGGACAAGTAACACTATCAACAAGTCGTAGCCTCGCAGGGCAGGCGCTTTTGCTTCTTTTCTCAAAAGAACTTCTCCGGTGATTGTTCCGATCGGTCTGTAGACTTGGAGAAATAAATAAAGCATGCAGTGGCTCTTGGTGGCGTCTCGACTTCTATTTGCCGAAATTCACGCGTACGGTTATGGGTAGTGTTCTATTCTTTCTATTCGCTGTGGCCTCGAAGAGCCAACGGGGGTGCAGGGGCTGGCCTCTGCAACCCTAACCCACTTCCAGTTTTACTGGCGGCACGCCCCCAGACCCCCTGTGCTCGCTTCGCTCGAGTTATTGGGCTTGTGTTCGAGCCACGGGGGTGCAGGGGGTTGGCCCCCTGCAGATGCAGTCAAGTACGTTTTTTAGGTTCTACGCCCTCATAATTTATAGCTCAGGCCCCAAATAGATCGGGATCCGCTTTTGCATGGGATTAATTTAATTATAATTCGGCCGGCCGGGTATACGTACCGCGCGTTGGAACTTCATGCATGTATATATACGCTAGCTTAATATATTATACAATTATCTAATATAATTGATCATGCATGCGCATGCAGGCCTAGGTCGACCGATTGGATATTAGAGAGCTATTTGGATGATCATGAAGTTGCATGGGGCCGGGGGAAAGAAACCTATTCTTTTTTGTACATTTTTTTTTCTAATTTCTTATGTATTATAGACAATAGTAATCGAACCAATTAAAAAAAAAAAAAAAAAAAAAAAAAAAAAAACGTTAACCGATATCGCGATCGAAATATTGATAATAGATATCGATATATATGGCCATGGTACATATGCATATATATATTTAATTAATTAAATATTTCAATTAATTCCGACATCTCATACACAATTAATATTATTAATCCACACACACGTTATATATATAGCGTACATGTACAACCCTCTTTTTAGTTTACTACAACTAATAGCAGCTAGCATTATATATCCCATACCCAATTGCAAAGTCCGCGAAGCGCACCCATGCAGGGGGTCTGGGGGCGTGTCGCCCGAAACTATCCTATATGTATCCTATATGTAGCTAAAAGCGACGAATAAACGAATAGAGTTTCAGAGGACTAGAGATAAAAATGCTTGGACCTGAACCTTGTCCTGCTGAAAAAAAAAAAAAATGCGCAAAAAGTGGGTAATAAGCGGTGCGTGATTGGGTGGTGGATTGCGCAGGGGTAGGAGTTGGGAGATCGCCAAAAGCTAAGGAGGCTTAGGGATGAAAAAGCTTGGCCATTTCTTGACACATATCAACTAACTAACAAAAAATGGAGGCCAGACACGAACATCACGATTCGCATATACCGCCGAACGAATATGTGACTGATGCACCGATTGACGGAATCCTTTGGGCGCACATTATTCTCATGACGATAACATTTGGCGTCATCTTCCCTACAGGACTTGTCTTAGGGCTGGGAAAGTCGCGGTGGCACGTACCGTGCCAAATACTTGGCGGGGCCTTGACTGTGGTAGGCTATTTTCTGGCGCATGCCCATGGGGGGCGTGAGTTTTCTAGCAACAATCCGCATGGCAAGTTTGCCCCCTACGTGATCTTTTTGGCAATTGTCCAGATTGGGCTGGGAGTCGTGCTCAAGCTGCATCTAGAGGAGAAGATTAGGCACTATGCGGTTGAGAAGATTCGCGCCATAATTGTAAAAGTGCATCTGATCATTGCCTGCATCTTCCCAGTGGTTTCATGGGTCCAGATGGGCTTTGGTGCCATCACAATGGTCGGCTTTTGTCACGAAGACCATTTGGGCCAGTGTCTAGCCCACGGAATCATGGGCTCATCGTTCATTGGCTACGGACTGTTCCTACTATCAATGCTTTATGTGGGCAAGGGTATGTTGGAACGAACGAACAAAAGCCAGGAATTCTACGACAGTCTCATCATCACGTTGTGGGGAATTGTGAACACGTTCACAGAGCACCGTTGGGGCCAACCATGGAACCATAAGGACTATCAGCACACGGCTATGGGGATCATTTGGTGGTGTGCGGGCATGGTGGGCATTTATCTGTCATTTTATATAGAGGACGGGGTCCGCCGGCCACGCAGAAACCACATACCTGCACTGGTGATGATTTTCACGGGATATGCAATGAGCCAGCATTCACAGAACCTCATGATATCAACCAAGGTGCATACAATGTTTGGCGTCATGTTGATGGCGGCGGGCGTTGCTCGCATGATCGAGATTTCATTCGTTCTGCATGATGCGGCCCATCAGGGTCCATACATACACGCGTGGCAGTATCTTCCACCGTTCCTTCTAGTGGAGTCGGGCATTCTCTTCATGGGCGCAACGGAGGAACAGATGGCTCTTCTAGACGGCGTGGGAATCATGCACGGATCATACATCCTGGTCATGTCCAGCGTTGCTTTCCTTCTCTTCCTCCTGTTTCTGTTCCTCAATACCCTGAACGTGTCGTTAAAGGACAAAAAGGGTGCGGTAAACGCTGATCGCCCTACTCGCCGAACACCCGGTGAGATCGAAATGCAACCGTTTCTATCGGACTCTGATTAACCAACTAAAAAATACACTTCAATTCCACCGACACACGGTTTGTTTTCCCCAGACTCCCAGGGTCGGCTTTGCCGAGGTTTGGTGCTGTGAGACCGATCCTGATTGTTTGGGAAAGCGAGAGGACCACAGTCAATATAACAATTCTGAGATAGGCCTCAGAGCAGGCGTTTAAAGACGTGCAAAGCGACACTGTTGTTCAGCGTCCGTATGGAGAAGGAAGATCTAACTAACAGTCAGATTAGTATTCATACTCACAAAAATATAAAATCGCTCTCAAGAGACTGTATTGGTAAACTTTCCTTTTCCAGAAAAGAGGGAAAAGCATTTTGTTCTTCCCAGTCCCAGAAAAGAACCACCAGCGTTCATGCGTCACAAGAAATTCAAATAGATTTATAGTATCCAGAACAATCCTAACCCACGTGTTATTTTCTGGGGCCACGCCCCCAGACCACCAGGGCTCGCTTCGCTCGAAGCGTTGGGTAGTGGTCCATTCTTTGTTCGTTGAAGCCTCGCAGATCCACGGGGGTGCAGGGGGCTGGCCGCTGCAAAGCTAACACACGTGTTGTTTTCTTGGAGGAAAGTAATTGAAAAATCAGTGATTACGTGGCAAGGGGTACAATCTGACACAGAATGTTAGGGGTTTCAATTTTAGCGGTTAAATAATGACACAAGGTGCCCCTTGCACCACGACAAGACAGTGCTACAGTCAACATTCTACACCTATAATAATTGCTCTTAGAACATCTTCGGTCAAAGGATTTTCTTCTTTTCCAGGAAAGAAGTAAAAGCGTTAATTTGTTCCGCTGAAAAGATTGCACGACCAGTAGGCGCGTAGAGTTTGACAAGACAGTTTTATGTGAAAAAGAGAACATCTATTCGATATAAAGCGTACTCCAGTAATTGTACTGATCGATCAATTAGTGTCTTAAAAGCTGTAATAAAATAACAGATTAAAGCTGGTTGTGTATACACCATAGGACCTAGTTCGCAGAGTATATACACTCAGCTTTAGTCTGTTCAATTAAATACATATGTTCACAACAATCAATCCAAACTCCGCCATTTTACAAATCGAGTTCAACCAAATAACTAGCTAATGGAACAGCCACGGGATACAAGTGTCTGGGTCCTGCAAATCCTAACCCAGAACTGGTTTTCTGGGGGCACGCCCCCAGACTCCCAGGACTCGCTTCGCTCGAAGCTATGGGTAGTGTATCAAATCGATATCGGATACTCTGGGGGCACTTTAATTGAACAGAATAAAACTGAGTATATATTTTCGCGAGCTAGAAGGAATTCTATATTCTATATACCAAAATTACGCGAAGCGAACCCAGGTGCCTGGGGCCGGCCCCTGAATATCTGGTGGCATCGAGTGTGATTGGACAGTGATACATACGACGGAGTTCGGATTGACTGTTCCGAACACATACTATTGCGAGAAACGGTCACCGTTCGATAGAGAGTGTGCTAGGATCTAATATTACTGATCACTCAAATGACCTGTAAGCTGAAATTAAATTGAACGGATTAGGGTTGCGTGGATATACTTCTATGCACTCAAATTTTGCGAAGCGAACCCAGGGGGTCTGGGGGCATGGGCCCCCAGAATATCTGATATCGATTGTGATTGGACAGTGATATAAACGTCGGAGTCCGGATTGATTGATTGCTATCAAGGGCCAATTAATGGTGAGGCACGATAGGAATAGGGAATGCGGATTGTGATTGGTGGATACCCCACACTTGATAAGCTTAAGGTTTCTCCACCATGACTCGGGACAACGTATGTATACCCTGTCCTTTAGCATAGTTTAGTAGTGTACATGTAGGACTTGGCCGTGCATGGCTGTGGGGGGCGCGCGGGGCGCGCATGCCTAGTCGCATCTTCCCGGGCTTTGTGATGTAAAAAAGAACAAAAAAATCTTCATGAAGGTAATTGGACACTGCAAAAACTTGCAATTAATATATAGTGTATGGAATACAGAATATGTAATTGAAGCTAAAATTTTGTGGTGGTGAGGGGTGGGCCGAGTAACAGTGTACGGGACTAAGTTAGTATTATGAATAAGGTACCACATCATGCCTCGGACTCCTACACTGTGGGCATTATCTACCCTGGCAAGTAGGCCAATAGAACTTTTTCCGAAAGATTGTTATCAACGCAGATCGCCGAAGTTCGGATTCGGTGGCGTGGACCAATCAGAATGGACGTCTCAGTCGTATCTATCCTGGGTCGGGGCACAGTTGTGTGGTGGGGGATCCCCGAAATGTTCCGACACAGTGAGATAATCAGGAAACACACTTTAAGCCAATCGGAGGCATTTGTAGTGTTATCAGTGAGATAAGACACAGAAATGAGGGAAGCCCTCGGTTAAGTATATAAAAGACGTAGTTTCCTATCTGGCTTCCTATCTTCATTATCTGCATTAACTATCTCTAACAACTTCAAAATGTCTATGTCTTCTACTTTCGACAACCAACCATACGAGCCTGAGTTCGAGCAAGCTTACGGCGAACTTCTTTCCACCCTCAAGGATTCTACTCTCTTTGAGAAGCACCCAGAGCTTGAGAGAGTTGTGGACGTTGTCTGCATTCCTGAGCGTGTGATCCAATTCCGAGTTGTCTGGGAAGACGACAACGGCAACCTCCAGGTCAACCGAGGTTACAGAGTCCAGTTCAACTCTGCTCTCGGTCCATACAAGGGTGGTCTTCGATTCCACCCAACCGTCAACCTCTCTGTTTTGAAGTTCCTTGGTTATGAGCAAATCTTCAAGAACGCTCTTACCGGCCTCAACATGGGCGGTGGTAAGGGTGGCTCCGACTTTGATCCAAAGGGCCGATCCGACTCTGAAATTCGACGATTCTGCTGTGCCTTCATGACTGAGCTTTCCAGACACATTGGTCCAGACACTGATGTTCCAGCTGGTGACATTAACGTCGGTGGCCGTGAAATTGGCTACCTCTTCGGTCAATACAAGCGAATCATCAACGCTTTCCAGGGTGTTCTTACTGGTAAGGGTCTTAACTGGGGTGGTTCTCTCATCCGACCTGAGGCCACTGGTTATGGTGTTGTCTACTACGTCGAGAAGATGATTGAGTACGCCACCCAAGGCAAGGAGAACTTCACTGGTAAGCGAGTTGCCGTCTCTGGTTCCGGTAATGTTGCTCAATTCGCTGCCCTCAAGGTTATTGAGCTCGGCGGTACCGTTCTTTCTCTTTCTGATTCCAAGGGCTCCTTTGTCGCCACCGGCACTGAGGGTTTCACTGCTGAAGAAATTGACTTGATTGCCAAGATCAAGCTTGAGCGAAAAGAGCTTTCCTCCATCGAGTCCAAGCTCCCATCTGGCAAGTACAAGTTCATCCCAGGTGACAGACCATGGAAGCACGTTGGCAAGGTTGACGTTGCTCTTCCATCTGCTACCCAGAACGAGGTCTCTGGCGAAGAGGCTTCTGCTCTTGTTGCTAACGGCTGCAAGTACATTGCTGAGGGCTCTAACATGGGTTGCACCCTCGAGGCCATCCAGGTCTTTGAGGAGGAGAGACAAAAGTCTTCTACTGGTATCTGGTACGGTCCCGGCAAGGCTGCCAACTGCGGTGGTGTCGCTGTGTCTGGTCTGGAGATGGCCCAAAACTCTCAGCGCACCTCTTGGACTAAGGAGGAGGTTGATGCTCGATTGAAGGACATCATGGTCACCTGCTTCAACAACTGTGTTAACACCGCTTCTGAATACTCTTCTGAGAAGAATTCTGGTCTTCCATCGTTGGTTAAGGGTGCTAACATTGCCGGCTTTGTCAAGGTCGCTCACGCTATGCGTGACAACGGTGACTTTTTCTAAGTTATGTCCCCTGAAAACTTTTTTAACGATGCATTTTTTACGATTGTAATTATCTTAGATGACTTTAATGAATAGAGGCGTTTTTCTTACTACTCGAATTTCCAAATTTCTGGGGGTAAGCCTCCGACCACCAGTGACAGCGTAGCGGATTCATGGGGCTCGTTTGACTTTATTTCCGAGGGATTCTTTTTCGCTAACTTAACTAATTATAATAGGCTTACCACTCGGATTTCCAATTTCTGGGGGCATACAGTCAGACCCCCGGGGTCCGCTTCGCGGAATTTATAAAAAACACAATTGGCTTGATATGATGCAAGGGGCTCGTTTTAATTTTGCTTCTTAGGGACTCCGCTTCGCGGATTGAAAGATTGTTACCCAAATTGCGTTGGGTTTTTATCTGGCGTTAAAGCTGCTACTGTAGTGGTAAAACGAATTGATATTTAGATGGTTTTTGGTTTACTATATTGCTAACTAGTTTGACGGATCTTACAGGCTTATAGCCATAGCTAGCCCCTCACAGTACGGGTGGTTCGATAGTGGTTAGGGTTTATGATGTCATAAGCCGGGCGGACGCAAGATTTGGAAAGTTTTTCCGTCGTATCAAAATGTCAAATGTCATTGGTCAAGACCGTTTCTTATCTCGATCATTGCAGGCGGCTCGTTACTCAGGATTTTACTCGGCTCTCCGCCGCGCCGATATCGGCGCGCGTCGCGCAAACGGCTATTTTCCCGGGTAAATTCGGAAGTGCTAATGCCGGCAGTTCCGAAAATTTCCTAAGAAAAAGCAACACCAGTAGCTAGTATACGTAATAGAGGCTAGGTTATGTTACGATCCCGGATGAACATTTTTAGTGGGGCGGGATTAACTAGCCAGTCCAGTACCGGCATAATTGAACTGGAATCAATTGAAATGTACAGTTAATCAATTGGCTTTTTGGGCCGAGGTTTTGCCGAATTGTATGAGTGACACAGATCCCGCAACTGGCTTATCATAGAGATTCTAAATACTAATGCCCAGCTGTCTTTTGCTAAATAGAAGTACACTTTTTATTACTACAAACCAGTTGTCACCTTCTTGGGCTAAGCCTCCAAAGCCCCTGGTTCCTAACTCGGTAGTAGTTTCCCGGGGGGGGGGGGGGGGGGGGGGGCAGGCCCCCAGACCCCCTAGGCTCGCTTCGCTCGAAGCTATGGGTAAAGGTTCCTTTCTGTTCGTAGAAGCCTCGCAGAGCCACGGGGGTGCAGGGGGCTGGCCCCCTGCAAACCTAAGCCACAATATTTAAAGTAGGGTCATGCGCCTAATCTGGATAGGGTGGCATCTGTCGTGGGCGATATCTTCGGTATTTTCGAACCAGGAAGCGACTCGCGGGTGGTCTGTCCAGTGTCCAATGACTGAAGAATACTACTGGATTAGTTAGCTTTTTTTTTGGGGGCAAGCCTCCAATCCGCTGTGATTCCGCTTCGCGGAAATTTAGTGCCCAATACATGAACACAATTTTAGGCCAATTGATTTTTCTGGGAAAATGGTAATAAATTAGACCAATTGATGCCTTTTCTGGGGCTGACCTCACTTGCGGGATAAAGCAAGTCTCAAAGCCTCCGTAGCTCAGAAAGTTTGCGGTCCAATTGCCTTCTACGAAGAAGTTTGCTTCTTTCTCTGGGAAAAGAAGAGCACCACCACGGTTGGTTGTGTCCCTATGTGTCGTTAAGTAAATAGAATTAGCATTTGGTTACTTTTTTTGGGTTCCGGTTACTAGTTTACTTGCCCATCCGTTACATCTTTCAAAACCGTTTTTGGCACGTTCAAAGTCCCAGAAAGCCTTTAAGATACCCCATCCAGAGGTGTCTACAAACGGGCCGTGCTGGAATATGGGCTGATCTAGTCTTTTTCCCCCGACTATAATAAACCGGGCCTCTGCGGAGGCTTCTACAGTTGCATTGATACTTGTACCTTCTTTTTCGAACAGTACGCAATGGTGACGATCCACAGTTTCTCCATTTACCTGGATAGAGCCATTTAGAACGTACAAAAAGACGTTGAAATCCTCTGGAATTGGCTGAACAATGCCGCCACCGGGTTGAACTCGGTAGTCATAAAAGACGACAGGTGTGTATGCCAGGTCCTGTACTGACCTTACACCATAGGATTCACCAGCGATTACCTTAGACTCTATCTGTTCGTTTGGACGGGCTATAGGTATCTCAGAACCGTCCAAATCCCTATATCTTGGTTCGGTTTGTTTAAGCTTCTTTGGGAGGTCTACCCATAATTGTATAATTTCTGGATCCCTGCCCAATGCATCCTTCTTAGGCATCTCAGCGTGTACAATGCCTCTACCTGCGGTCATAAACTGCAGACCCCCGGGGCCAATCGTTCCCTTAGATCCTGTAAAGTCTTCGTGATCAACATTACCCTGCAGCACGTAGGTAATGGTCTCCTGCCCTCGATGCGGGTGGTCGGGGAACCCATCGCCAGTACTTATTAAATGATCCATCATAAGGAACGGAGTGAAATTCCTCACCTTCAACGTACCAATCGCTCGTCGAACACTGGCTCCAGCCCCTTCAGGCTGAACACCAGCCAGAAATTTGCTCGCTATATTTCTTGGAACCATTTTACTTGCCATTTTTTATCCTTATCCTATGGTATTTCTACACCCCAATGTCCTTTTATATTTCTCCTATTAGGCCCTTGACTAAGCTTTTGTAACTTAATAGAATATTCCAGCCGCATCTGTCTTACTTTGTCATCCTTATCAATCACACATCACGTGACACGCAAAACCAATTAGATCGATGGCGATCGATAGCCGTTTCTGGAGCCCGCCCCAAGACTTCAGGAACACTTCCCGGAGTTTTTGGGAACAGGGGATTTTTCCATGTTATAAAATGGACCACACAATTCCTTGGGAGATGCCACTAGACTCTCGAGTCTGCTTTGCGGAGTATTGGGCATCTGGCCACTCTTAGACTAATCAACAACCGTCCAACAAGTCTTTACCCGGAAAGGTTTTCAGAAAAACCACCGCGAAGTGGGCTCAGGATGCTTGTAGGCATGCCCTCAGTTAAGATATATTCAGCTATGCGTTTTTAAACAAGGTACTCTTCCCAAACCTCCGCGAAGCGGACACGGGGAGACTGGGGCGTGCCCCCAGAAAAATGTTATCGACTGCAACTTTGAACCCAGGGCCTGTGCACTGGAAGTGTGTCGCCAGAAAGAGTAAAATTATCGACTGGGAGAGTTGAAGAACACTTTAGATTTCGATTACTAGTTGAGAGAAAGTTTTTGGGAGGGAATAAATAAATAATTTAGTTAAGTTTGAAGGGGTGGGCTTCTGTGTTGAAAACATATTGATCGAGAGAGATGTGATCAAAGTCATCGAAAAGGAGATATGCATATTTGAGGGTTTCGCCCATCCAGAAAGATTCTTCGACATCTGCCAGGTTTGTGGCCAGGTTTCTATTGTCGGTGACGTCAATGACACCGGAATAGGCTTTAACTTCGTTGGTTGATGGATCTCGAACGGCAGTGAGGTTGAGTACACTGGAGATCATGTTCCAGCCCTGTTCACGCCATTTTTCGTCTCCGGTGATTCGGTACATGTAGAAGACTGATTCAATAGCTTCTGGTCGAAGATAGTAGTTTGGGCTCATGTCAAGGATGTCTGGTGGATGGTCATATGGTCCCCCGACATTGGTAAGCCGTGTTCCGCCCAGATGATCTGTAACCTCCTTGGTTCTGGGTTCCTGAGAGGTGGTGCCATCAAAGATGCATTCAGCATTCCAGTCATCCCCTGGACATTTGTCCACAGAGAACGATTCTGGCATTACCCCTGTACGTGTTGAGTTGTAGGCCCAGACACATCCTTGGGTGACTTTGTCCGCAAGGTCAATGTCTTCTGGCCTATTAAGTAGCTTTCCACCTAGCGCAAACATTCCGCCGGCAAAACATGTCAAATGCTGCATATCATAGATAGGTGTGGGCGTGGTTTCTTCGTCCTTGAATGACTGTCCACCTAGAAACAGAATGCCGTTATTATTGCGCACTTTGGGTTTATAGATGATGTGCTTTTTGGCAGGTTCAATCATGTCCAGATATAGTTGGCGATATTTATCTTCGCTGCCGCCTAGTAATTGATATGTCTTCATGTAATACTCATATACCGAGTCCACTCCGCCACCAAACGTAAACTTGGTCGGGGTCGCGTGCAAAGCAACGTCCAATCCCTTGGGACTACAACGGCCTCGTCGATATTGTCCTCGTCGCCCCACTGGAACTAATGCGGGAGAAGAGCTGTCTTTTTCGTTTTCTCGTTTTTGAAGCTTTTGCTTTTGTTGCTTCTTCTCATCAGCCTGTTTGTCCATCTGGGCGACCTCATCCTTAATTTTGTTTGCAAACTTGTCACTCAGCTTGAGATTCTCCAATGCAAACCGATTGCGTCCACCGCCTCGAACCTGGTGAAGGGTAACCAGGTCGTCAGCAGCCACCTCGTCCGGTTGAGTGTATTTCAAATCACACCCAGACGCATCTATTCGCAGAGGAAGCAATCCAGGAATTGGTGACTTGTGTTTAGAAAACTGGATAATTTCGTCGGTGACCCTGTCAATAGCATCGTAATAGGTGTCATTGCCAGTCAATTGAGCCAATCGGGCAAACTCTAAAGTTAAAGTGCCCAATTCGGCAACCGTCACATCCGTACCCGCCCTGAAACGAAGCTTTGTGTCCTTATCCTGCCAAGGATAAAAGACAACGGGCATACGATTAGGCGTGTCAAACGCGCCAATAAGGTTATCACCTAAAATCTTGGCTTGTTCCAACAGAATGGGGTACTTTCCGTCTGTTAGATCATATCCAGATAACAGTCCACCGAGATAGCGGATCACAGTTTCAAATAATGGAATGTCATTTCGAAAGGTCGCCGTGAAGTCAATTGTAGCGATATATTGAACAACACGAGCCACCTGATCATCCAACCCCATAATTATCAACGTGTCCAACGCATCCACCATCGTCGCAGCCCACCCCATGAACGGATTGGCGGCCTTTTCCGAAACGGGCCTGACTTCATCATACCCCCATGCGACTCGTTCATACTGTTGCCATGACAACATGAATGCATCCCGAATCGCCTTGAGCCGCACGTCGTCGGCGGACCGTCGCCGATCATTCGGGGGCGAATTGGTCTCCGCTTGGACCCTTCGAAGGTTCTCAGTAGTAGGAGAGCGGGGACTAGGCAGACGATGAATCTCACTAGGTGGGAACTTTTGCCGTCGTGGAACTGAAACACCGGGCAACAATCCATTCGAGCTACCGACCCGAGACGCACCAGTCCCAATAGTGAGAATCTCGTAGCCGATCAAATCATCCTCCTGCGGAACGGGGGACTGCTGATTGTTACTGTTTTCTGGAGGCCGAGAATTGCCTTGGCCGTCACTCTGCTGTTGCTTGAACTGGGGCAGGTCGAGACTCTGGGTATTCTCCTGCTCTTCAGACTGAATATTCATCACAAACAGCTTGGCCCGCTGCCGCTGGTCGTAGTAATACAAACTAACCACGAGCAGTGTGACCAGTACAACAGCCCACCGCAGCCGCCGTAGACGTAACATTCCTATCATCCAGCTGCTGCAGTAAGTATTGTAACTAATAGTTATAATGTCAAAAGATAGAAAATCCTGCTGCTCCGATCGTCGCCAACGCCGTGGCGCGCGCATCCCTCGCGTCAAAAAAAATAAAACATACTTTATTATACCGGTGCTGTAGCTAATCAAACCCTTATAGTGCTGGTCCTCCGTCTTGTGCAAGATTAAACAACAACAGGCTAAGAGGATATATAATGAATATCGTCACCGTTTACCTTAATTAATAACGTATGGCTCAACGGCACGACGACGCCTCACACTCATCCGCTTCGCATCGGCATGCTGGCTGACCCACAGTTGGGCAAGGGCTTTCCTCAAAATTTCAGGGTAAGACCAACTTATTCCTTGTTTCACATCCCTCAGAATTTCCTACCCTCCAAAACTTTCCTAACTTTCTTACAATTCCATTTGTTTGGATTCTAACAACTCATTAACCACTCTCCAGTCCTTTTCCCGCCTCTTCTGTTTGTTTCAGCAATGCAATGTTGGCTTGATCCAGTACGTGACCAGCGCCCAGACACCCCCTGAGTTCGTTACACAGTTTTGGCTGGAACATTGATCAGACCCTGGACTTGTTTCTGGAGGTAAGCCCCCCAATCCTAATCTAAAACAGTTTTCTAGGGGCATGCCCCAGAAACTACTTCTGGTTAGGTTTGCAGGGGGCCAGCCCCCTGCACCCCCGTAGCTCTGCGAGGCTTCAACTAATAGAAAGAATAAACCACTACCCATAACCTCGAGCTCGCCTCGCTCGATTCTATGAGTTGTGTTCTATTACTTTAGTCGCTGGAGCCTCGCAGAGCCACGGGGGTGCCGGCCCCCTGCAGTCCTAACCCCAAACTGGGTTCTAGGGGATGGAGGGTTGCTGTACAGGCAGTTCGGAAGTCATTCCACATTCCATTTACACTTGCTTTTGGATCCGGGTAGATTGAAATGTCATATGGTTTTTTTTTAAAAAGGATTTTCTTTTTCCCTCAATTATCTTGCCTGCCCAAGCTATTCTAGTACGCAGGTTCAAGAATTTCTACTGAATAAGCCTAGCTCCTAGCTGCTAGATAACCATAGTTCACGAATCCCTGAAGCTACGGAACTTTGTTTCATCTAGTACTGAGTCTATTGGCCTGGTCTGATCCTTAATAAGATTCTTTTTATTAATCAGGGAGCTCCACTATGTGCTTTGCTGGTAATTCGACTTAGCCTCGCAGACCTAATGAATTTGGTTTTGTTAAAAAAGAATAGCTCTCCTATATTAGTTCTAGCTTTGCATGAAGAGAAAAAGAAGACTATGTGAGACGTGCATAATATTTTTGACACGCTTGACACATACTTGATAATCCTGACAGAGTCAATAGTCGTTTTTCTCAGAAGCAACAAGACAGCCTTCAATTGTTATGTTTAGTTCTCTTCTTTTTTAAAAAAAGAAACAAAACATTAGCCTTGCGGGGGGGTCAATCCAATGATACTAGAACTGTCCCCAACCCTCCGCGAAGCGCACCCAGGGGATCTGGGGGGCACGTCACCAGAAAAAAGAAAACTCTCAAACCCAATATTGTTCTTTTTATTTCCTGAGACCAGCCCAGCCTCCCAGAAACCAATTAGTAGAACAGAAGTCTTCTTTTTCCAGAAAAAGAAGCAAAAAGCATAGTTCTGCTTCATTCAATCACATTATTTTTTCTTTAAAGTCTCCTTTTTGGGCAAGCCTAACCGAGATGTTGTTTCTGGGGGCTCGTAGTTCGATCTGCTCTGCAAAAAGGGTTTACCGGCACTAACTACGTGGACCAACTGTTCTGATGTAGTAGGTTTACGCTCTTCCTTTCTTAAAAATGAACATAGCTGTTCTAGTTTCCAATCATGCACCTGGATAGTTTTGGACTTGATTCATAATCCTCCTCGAGTGATTGTTGAATATTAGCCTAAAGTCTAGGTTAAATTATGCTAAATCCATCTAATACACAGAGTATGTGACCACTCTGATGGATGATTAATGCATTTACCAGATAACTGAAATCTATGCTAATTAGTATGAGTCGATCTAGTACACAGAATCCACGAAGAGGGCCATGCCAGGCCCCCTGCGAAACCCAACCCAATTGTGTATTTCTGGGGGCACGCCCCCAGACCCCCGGAGCTCGCTTCGCTCGAGGTTTTGGGATAGAGTTGGGTTGTTTCTATTCGGTGGAGCCTCGCAGAGCCACGGGGGTGCAGGGGGCTGGCCCCCTGCAAAACCTAACCCAGTTGTGTATTTCTGGGGGCACGCCCCCAGACCCCGGAGCTCGCTTCGCTCGAGGTTTGGGGATAGTGTTTAGTTGTTTCTATTCGTTGAAGCCTCTCAGAGCCACGGGGATATCGTATCTACTAGTTAGCTAACTCAAATCTTGATTGATTATTAATCTGTATAAATCGACCTAACACGCAGAATTCCCGAAGCGGACCACAGGGTTTGAGTGTTGCCCTCGAAACCACAAGTAGGTGAAATGGCTAGCAGAGGTTTAAGGCTTGCATAACATCGATACAACATAAGCGGACCATGGGAGAAAAAAACAACCAACGAACACTGTGGTTGGTGGTTAACCCATCAATTAGTTATCTAAAAAAAAATAGAAAGACCTGAACCCTACCCAAAACCTCGAGCCACGCGAGCCCAGGAGGTCTGGGGGCGTGCCCCCAAAAACAATTGTGGGTTAGGTTTTGCAGGGGGCCAGCCCCCTGCAGCCCCGTGGCTCTGCGAGGCTTCAACGAATAGAAAGAATTGAACACTACCCAAAACCTCGAGCGAAGCGAGCCCAGGGGGTCTGGGGGCGTGCCTTCAGAAAAGGTCACACCTGGGTTAGGCTTGCAGGGGTGCGAGGCTTCAACGAATAGAAAGAATAGAACACTGTCCATAGCCTCCAGCGAAGCGAGCCTGGGGGTCTGGGGGCGTGCCCCCAGAAAAAAGAATCCTCTGATTTTTTACCTTGATTAATCTGTATAAAATCGATCTAACACGCAGAGTCCGCGAAGCGGACCACGGGGGTTTGGGGGCTGGCCCCCAAAAAACAACGCGTGCGTGGCTAGTAGATGGCTTAGGCTTGCATGGAACTGATCAAGACTGTTGACATTATGCGTCTATGGGGATTTGGCGGCTGGCTTCCAAAAACAATCTCGAGTGGCTAGTGGTTGGTGGAAATCGTCGCTGTGAAGGGGCTGGGGGTGGTAGCTATTTATAGGCGTGGGCGAATGCATGCATTGTGCAGTATGCATCATCGGTGTTCGGGATTCCAAGAAAAATGTTTACATGCATGGCTATTTTTTCTCCTGCATGAATGTGTTTATGTATACGGAACAGCTAACACTACCGTCGATGGGACGCCAGGTTATATTTGCTAGATACACATCCCTCGCCCAGCCTCGTTTTATGTTGTTGCGTTGCGGGTGAGGGGATCCATGATGATGCAAGGCGTGCGTGGTGCATCAGGTGTTTTTGTCTCGTTTGCAGGGATGGAACAGCGCGATAAATTTGGTGGCTGGAGCGCGCGTTGCGCGGGCCGGGGCGGGAAAAAAAAAGGAGGCTAAATTTAGCATCAGGGGCCGCCGAGGTGGGAGGCAAGCCGTTATATATAAGGGGCGCTTTGTCTGCCGGGAGATTAGCCCACAAAATTACTTACACTCGTTTTTTTTAACCTTTCGTTCTACGTTAATATTAAGCATGTCTGCAGTTGAAGTATTGGACGGTGAGGTGGCGCTGTTTGACCAGTCCCTCATCCCGGCCTCTGTTTTTGAAGCGCTGCCAAAGGACTACAATATCCGGGCTCTGATGGCCGATGACTATGAACGAGGAGTTTTGGAGGTGTTGAAGGTGCTGACCACCGTGGGCGACATCTCCAAGGAACAGTTTTTGGAGCAATTTGCATACTGGCATAAACACAACGATGAGTACTTCGTTGTGGTCATCACCAACGAATCAGATGCCGTCGTTGCTGTCGGGTCTATAGTAGTTGAACGCAAGCTTATCCATCAATGTGGCAAGGTTGGCCACATTGAAGATATTGCCGTCGACCGTTCACAACAGGGCAAGAAGCTTGGTTTGCGTCTAATCCATGCCTTGACCGATATTGGCCATTCTCAGGGCGCATACAAGGTCATCCTCGACTGCTCTGAACACAATGTACCATTCTACGAGAAATGCGGCTATGCCAAAGCCGGCGTCCAAATGTCCCTCAAGTTCCAGGAACAAAAGAAGTCCTACCTGTAATTTATTAATAACCCCAGCCACTCCACATGCATTATAGAAGACTTTGCATAATTATAATGTATTCCTAATCTTATTACTATCTTCCAACGTCTTTCTGGCCCCCTGCAAATCTAACGCAGTTGTTGTTTTTCTGGGTGCAGGCCGCAGACCCCCTGGGCTCGCTTTGCTCGAGGCTATGGGTAGTGCTCTATATTTTCTATTCGTTGAAGCCTCGCAGAGCCACGGGGTGCAGGCAAACCTAACCCACAACTGTTTTCCTGGGGGCATGCCCCAGACCCCCAGGGCTCGCTTCGCTCGAGGCTTTGGGTAGTGTTCATTTCTTTCTATTCGTTGAAGCCTCGCAGGGCCACGGGGGTGCAGGGGGCCAGTGATATTCTTCCTTTCTGGAAAAGAAGCAACATGGTTAGCAAATAATAAATTATATGGTGCACGTAGAAAGAACCTATCCGCGAGACAGATCTACGGGGTCTGGACTGACCCACAAAATAGTCTACCGCAGGTATCGTTTAACGAGGGGTAACAAGAAATGTAGGAGAAAGAATAGCGTTTGTTTTATGTTTCATATACGTGGGGAGAATATATTAAGGTTGTACTTATACAAAGAGCAAACCTTATTGCATTCAGGAGCTAGAGGTAAGCAAATGATCTACTAGCTACATTAGCAGAGGCAGTGTATATAGTCGATCTTGGTTTACAGAACTTTGGATCGTTGTATGCGTTCCTGTATCTTCGTGAATCATAATCTCCGCATTTACTGAAACAGTTAAGATCTTCGATGAGCGCTGGTAGGATTATAGCGTATTGTACCTCATTCCGAATTAAGTACCTTTCACATACATTACTAACGAAAAGAAAAATTAATTTCTAACATCCTGCTAATAACAGTTAGCAAACTCAATGTTTGTGGCTTCACGTAGTAACTAGAAGTTGCTGGATAGTGAACAACCCCTGAACGGGAAAACAAAGGCCCTTGTCTCAGTTATAAAACTGTATCTCCAAAACAAAAATAGCACTAGCCTCTCTGGAGACAAAGGGGAACAACACTGTGACAGAGTATTCTGGCAGCTCCATCTCACAGTTATATTTAATACTCGGCACGTTGAAATAAGCCGCACCGCTACACTAACTTGCATCGCGACGCATCAGCTCAACGCTACCTGATCCCAGTTTTCCTTCTTTTTCGCGAAAAAGTACTGTTATACCTCTCACCAGATCCACCCATACACTTTGACGTTGACGTTTAATCAGTTTATTATAGAGTCGCCAGGCGCACCCACTCGGAGTTAAACCCGGAATAAGTCACGAAGACCATGCCAGACTCTTGTTCCAATACATAAAATTATTTCTAATTGTTCTTTTCATTTCTTGTGCTTTTGCACTTGTTTATCTCTTTGCTTCCACTCATCATCTCCGCTTTAGTGACTCAGTCAGACCCGGATTCAGAAGAATCAGCCTGCTGTGACGTAGTCTGGGTTGCTTCCAACTGCCTGCTACTAGATTGATTGATCCACCCATACCCGTGCCTCGGCGAAGCCGACCCAGGGGGTCTGGGGGCGTGCCCCCAGAAAAATACCCTACGCCGCATTAATCACGTGATGTACGTGTCGATCAGTTCTCGTGTTTAGAAGACAGATTCTCTACAGAGTAAGGATTTATATTCCGATTTTTTTTATGGAAAGCACATGAATTTATAGATTTGCCTTTTCAGAGGAAGCGAGGTCATCGAGGTAGCCGTGGGACTTCAGGAAGTTTGAAAGGGAGTCGGGGCCAGTGGAGCCGTATGGATAGGACTCGACGGTGGCCTTTTTGGCGTCGATGTGATGGAGCAATGGGGTGAAAATCTTCCAGGAGACGTCCAATTCGTCGTCACGAACGAAGTTTGAATGGTCAGCACGCAGGGCATCCAAGATGAGGGCCTCGTAGGCCTCGGGGATTCTAGCACCCTTGTACTTGTCTTTGTATGTGAGGTCGAGCTGGTTGACGGCGACCTTGTTAGTGAAACCTGGTTGTTTTGTGTTGACGGTGAAGTAGATTGCCTCGTTTGGCTGGATTCTGATAACGAGCTCGTTGTGTGGAGTGACACCAGGGCCGGCGCCGGAGACGGATGGTCGGAATTGGATGCGAACCTCGACCAGAGCCTCGTCAAGGGCCTTGCCGGCGGACAGAATGAATGGGACGCCAGACCATCGGTCGTTCTCGACGGTCAATGGGAAGGCAGCAAAGGTGACTGCATTGGAGCCCTTTGGAACGGTGTCGTCATCAGTGTAAGCTGGCTTGGAGCCGTCAACGGACTTGCCGTACTGACCCAAAACCACGTCGTTAACGTCAATCTCCGGCATGGCCTTCAAGACCTTAACCTTCTCATCACGAATGTCCTCTGGGGTAAAGGACACGGGTCGCTCCATTGCGACCAGGGTCATAACCTGCAGCAGATGGTTCTGCATCACATCTCGGATAATGCCGATGTCGTCAAAGTAACCCCCACGGCCCTCGGTACCAAACGGCTCCTTGAGCGTAATGCGGACGGCAGCGATATTCTCCTTGTTCCAGATGGCATTGAACAGCTGGTTGTTGAATCGCAAATAAATCAAGTTCTTGACCATCTCCTTGCCCAGATAATGATCAATTCTGTACACTTCCTCCTCGGGCCATTCTGGCGCAATCTTCTGCTGCAGCGCTCTAGATGTGTCCAGGTCCTCGCCAAACGGCTTTTCAATGATCATCCGCGCCATGCCATCCTGCTTGCTTGGATACACATTGTGTTTGACGTGAGCGGCAACGTCTCCAAACACAGATGGGGGCAGCGCCAAGTAGAAGAGTCTGTTGCGACGAAGCCCTTTGTGTGGTCCATTCTCAAACTCCTCAATGTGCTTGCGGAGCTCAATGAACCCCTCGTCCTTATCATACTGTCCAGACACATATGTGCACAGCTTCTTGAATTCCTCCGCCTGCTTCTTACTCTCGTCATCCGGAAGCTTGAAATAACTACTAAGCCGTCCTCGGAAATCATCCTCCTCCATCTTAGTTCGCGCATAGCCTACAATACGGCTCTTTTCAGGCAAAAGTCCATGCTTGTACAGCGCAAACAACGCCGGAAACTACATTCATCCATGTTAGTTTCAATCATATTCTTTCAAACTCCCCTTTGCGTCCGCTTCGCGTAATCAGTCAGTTTCTTGGGGGCAAGCCCCCAAACCCCCTGGGTCGGCTTCGCCGAGTTTTGGGTCTTCTGCGAAGCAGAACAACGCTTTTTGCTTCTTTTTCTGGAAAAAGAAGAAAACCACTAGCCTAATTGTGCTCCTTGACCTCCAAGACTTGTGTCTTTTTCTTGGGGGCAAGCCCCCAAACCCCTTGGGTCGGCTTCGCCGAGTTTCGAGTCTTCTGCGAAGCAGAACAACGGTTTTGCTTCTTTTTCTGGAAAAAAAGAAAACCACTAGCCTAATTGTGCTCTTTGAACTCCAAGACTTGATCTTTTTCTTGGGGGTACGCCCCCAAACCCTCTGGCTCGGCTTCGCCGAGTATTGGATAAGGTGCAGCCTTCTGCAACGCAAACGAACAGAACCACTGGTCCAATTGTGCTCTTTCTCTCTAAGTAACAACGCTTTTTGCTTCTTTTGCTGGAAAAAGAAAAAGACCAGCGCGAAGAAGCACATCGCTGACGACCAAGTGGCAAATTTGCTTGCTTGTCGGAGAGCGGAGACTACAAACAATTGAGCCACATGACCAATCTCTGGATGTGGCATATTCCAGTGTGACTCAGATTTGTAGGAAACGGAAAGGGTTGCGGAAGGGATAACGGGAAAATTTTGGTCCGAGTGTTGTTGTAGCGGCGTGCGAACAAGCACATCAGAACCATTGTCTAATGGAGTCGAGTGGCTAAAGCGTTGAGAGGGGGAAGAAGAATAAAAAAATTGACAACTGAATGGGAGTTGTTGTCGTATTGCCTGTGACGGCTGCTCTTGACGATAGGGGAGGTAAATATAGAGAATTGACTTACAGTTTTCTTCTTAGCAAGGTCACCGGAGGCTCCGGCCACGACAATAACAACGTTGTCCTTAAACTCGGTGCTCATGATATATATGGTGTAGGTAGGATAGGGTGGTGGTGGGAGCAGCGTGAGTAAGTTCTTTGGCTACGGTACTTATATAGCGGAGCAATTCTAGCCCACGCTGCCGGCATCGGTGCGCGTCCATCTCCGATCATTAGTCATCTGGGTCCGGCCCCAACCCAATTAACCCAACCCAACCCAACCAAGGTTGCATCACGCAATGGCCTTGGGAGCCACAACGTGCCTATTTGTCCCTCTCCGGGCTCAATTACGCGCAGCAAGAAGCTGTGAGCCGACAGCCTCGAGAAGCTATAGTAGCCGTTTTGCTTCATGGGTTCAATGGGGTGAAATTGGCTGTCGGCTTCTTGTGTCGGTCCACATCAGTCCGCGCTATCTTTTTGCCGTAGCCAACCAGTCGGAGGCCGTCGCAATCACCGCACATCGCCTAGCCCCGGCCACCACTCAAAAAGCCTCTATATCCGGCCGGCAGCCATCAGCTATGTCCGTGCCTCAAGGCCACATATATATAAACAAACCACTGTCCAGGGCTCTTTTTCCCTCTAGATGCCCAATTCCTCCCTATAGACTACTGCGGTGCCCCCACCCTTACGGTTACATTGTCATGTTGAGGGGTTACCCGGCCCGGATATTTACAGAGCACTAATTTTTCCACAACCCCCACAGCCAGGCCCATCCTCGCTCGATGCACCCGAAGGATATATCTGCTCGGTCTGCTTTACGCCTGAATTTAAACGAACGAACACTTTTAAAATGAGCTCGTCGTAGTGACCACCGCTAGACAACTTGATGACTCAGCCCGTCGCTTCTCAATTGCCGCACGAAAATGCCAGACGATAATCGGGCAGGATTCGTGTGGGCCCTTTCTGCGGGGTAGATATATACCCGGTGAACAATTTCACATACCCCTCGGTAAACTACCTCTTATCATGCGGCTCGAATTCGAAAAATAAAAAAAAGAATCGGTTTTCCTGGGGGCATGCCCCAGACCCCCAGGGCTCGCTTCGCTCGAGCCTATGGGTCAAAGGAACCCTTTAGGTACTAGATATGTAGACACAGCTCTGGGCTAGGATTGCAGGGGCTAGCCCCCTGCACCTCCGTTGCTCTGCGAGGCTTCAACGAATAGAAAGAGTAGAACACTTCCCTTAGCCTCGAGCGAAGCGAGCCCTGGGGTCTGGGGAGCGACCAGAGAAACAGTTAGGGATAGGATTGCAGGGTCTGGCGCGTGTGCTTCAATGAATTAATCACTAGCACTACGACTGTCTTTGGGGATACACCACCACCTCAGGGTTTGATTCGTTGAAGATTTTGGGTTAAAGGAAACCTTTAGCTGCGAAGCACGAAACAAGCACTATAAATATGGAACTGTTCTGAGGTGTGAATGAGTCTTTGGGGTTTAGAACATGTGTTTGTGCTGTGGATGAAGAAAGAAGAGCCGTTGAATTTTACATAGATTTGATTTGCGGCTATAAAAGGTAGAAAAGGACAGGTAGCTACTGCGGCCATTTTCTTTGCTCCGTCAATAAGATAGCTTCAACGAATAGAAAGAATAAACACTACCCATACCCTCGAGCGAAGCGAGCCCTGGGGGTCTGGGGGCGTGCCCCCAGAAAACAACAACTAGGTGAAGTTAGCAGGAGGCCAGGGAGTTTCTTTGCTCCGTAATAAGTTAGCATTGATGCTTTGAAGTAAAACTTGCTTTACTGGTGGTTACCCAGGTTTCAATATATCAATCTCGGGAGCATGAACCAGCACAAGCCCAAGCTTGCCATCAAGAATTCAAATAGTTGAGTAGTACATTTCTTTGGAAGCAACAGAAATCCATTCCACTTTGTAGCATTATTCCTTGATTTCGGCGAAGCCGACCCAGGGGATTTGGGGGCTTTGCCCCCCCCAAGAATACGATCCCCAGCAACAGATATCTCTTACCACTTTGTACCGATTTGAATTGCAGGATTAGTGGAGACGTCGGATTCAACTGCATTGAAAGTAGTTTTGAGGAGGCGGTCGTTGTCGTTGTTGGGCCACAGTTGCTGGACCCATCCAATTACTTTTTGCTTTTGAATGTCCTGTTGGGCAATTGATTGGTATTTTTGTTCGAGGAGATCTTTCCATTCTTTTGAGGTTTGGTCGGTGGGTTTTCCGATTTGGCCACCACCGTTAACGCAGCCACCGGGACACGCCATTACTTCAACGTAATCCCATTGGCTGGGGTCGGATGCCTTCGGTGACGATGCGGATTTTGTACTTGTAACCTTGGCATTTTTTGTTCGTTGCTTCATTTTCAGCTTTCTGACTAGATTTTGGATGTTTCTGAACCCGTACACCTGACCGGCACGCTTGATTACTGCTCCATCAGAATCCCGCACCACCTGGTACTCCATTATGTCTGCGTTTTTTCCAGGAAGTATCTCTATGTGACTCTTTTCGTCCATTCGACGTTGCATTTCCCGTAACACATAGTTTAAGTAACCACCAGATGAGGTGCCTTCATGGGAATACCACTGATCTTGATAAGGCCATTTTGACGGGGCAACATCACTATCAGAGATTTCCGTGTCTGGCGAAATTTCTTCAAAGGGATTGTTTTCATCGATTAGCATTTGAACTACCTCCTTGGTTGTGATCACACAATCAACGTCGCGGATTTCCTCTGTTCCAAATTCTGGTCGTGCAGCCTCCAACTTTTTATCAAAACATGGCATCAGACTCAAGTGATAGATCTTGTCCTGAGTGATTCCATGTTCCTCAGAGATCAGGTTCTTTATCAACGTCCCGGTGATCTGTTGTGGCGACTTGACCCCAGAGAGATATGGAATCACGTGTGCATGCGTTTTTTCCACATAACAAGTCCATCCTGGACAACTTGAACTCAACACAGGGCCCGAGTCCTTTTGTATAACTTCCTCAGCCCCATACTCCAATGCAATACCTCGTCCAATCTCCAAACCCACAACATATTTGAACCCTAATGTCCGAATAAATAGATGCTTTAAACGTTGATCAACCTCCTCCACCGACAGGTTATATCCAACAGCCAACGAGGCCCTCACTTGATGCGAAATCGACACTACAAACAGCTTATCCTTTGATCCTTCCTCCCGGAGGGCATTCAGCAGTTCGTTGTGACTCTGTAAAGAAATCAACACGCTCTCAGCAGATGTTATACACCCACTGCATGCTAAACAATCACTCAAGTTAATCTGAGCAGCTTTTAACGATTGTTTCTCGCCATCCTTAGTCACCTCGAAGGCTTCGTTTCCATCCTTCCCGATTTCAATTTCCCCCGCCTGTTCCTGCTCCTTATGCACTTCAACTGGTTTGATACACGCAACTCCAGGACTTATAAAGTCGTTTAGATCGTCCGACGATAAGATTGTGCTCATGGTGTTGTCAACTTGATCAAATCATCGACAAATCTATTGGTGCATTATTAATCACCGTTTCCCTATCGCCTCTTTTCGGTAATTTTCTCCTGGCCACGTGACAAACCCTAACCCGAACAGATAGTTTCTTTTTTTTCATCCATTACGAATATTGATCAGGAACGGCCAATCGGTTGTTGGAGGGCACGCCCTCAGGGGCCAATTCGCCTAGGCCCTCTTTTCGAGGATGGAGCAAGTTATCAAGAGTAGGATGCTCAGACTTCGACGAAGCGGACTTACACGTAAGCAATGAAGCCGAAAACTAGTCAATGAAAGAATCAATGCACTATTCTGCTTCCCAGAAGACCTATTGCCCCAGACATCGACTAAGCCGACCCAGGGAGTTTGGAGGGTTGCCCCAAGAATAACTAATGATAGCTGAATGGGCTTCTACCATGACGGCTTAAAATTCTGGAATTTGAATAGGGTTAGGGTCGAGCCGCACGGTATTGATAGCATCGATGCATGCGGGAGGCGTCGCAACAAAAGGGCCATTAAGGGGAATATGGTAGTGATGATGAGGACTGGCGTTTTTGGTCGAATTAGGCCAATTACCAGGAAGGAAGTCGGAGGATGTATAAGACGATTTCAAAGCACGGCGTCGAGTAGTAACAGTACGCTGCAGGAGGCGTCGAAATTGAGTGCCTCGGAGAAAGCAACCCTGGAGACGGCAGAAAATGATGAGTTGGAATTGACGACTGGGATCATTCAAAAGTCATCAAAAGAGGGATTGCTGTATTTTGATAACCTGTATCCTCGATTGCTTAAGTTTGGACCGGTTAGCATGGATGGGATAGTGAATAAGTTGCTGGGGCTCGATGGAGATAAGCTTCACCAGACGCTTACAAAACACTGTGTTCCAGAAGATTCACCTTTAATACTCACAAAGGTTACTCCACGTGTGAAGGATGGTGGAGCCTTTGCACGGTTTTCTGTGAACGAGGAACTTGCGGGTAACGAACATTGGAATTCACAGAAGATTGAAACGACGCTATCCAGATATTTTAGTGAACATAGCTACCGTCCCTGGTACAACTCACCATTCAGACCAGTTCGAATGTTTCCAGTGCGGGGTACACCGTGGATTGAGGATTTGCGAAGAAGTCGGAATAGCAATTTGAAGGTGTATTTCGAAGGTGAAGATGTATCTCAAGAGGCGCTTTATTCGGTTTTCAGAAGATACGGTCCAATTATGGATATTATACCGCCAGAACCAGGCGACCCAGAGCCTCGTTCTGCACAGGTCAAGTTTGCGTATAAGACGGATGCGGCTACTGCACGAAACTGCGTTAATGGACTTTCTTTAAAAAGCGGCAAAACCAAGTTACACATCTCCTTCGAAAAGGTTGATCGACAGAATGCGGCCATTAAATGGTTAGTGGACCATCCCCGGATTGTGATTCCTGTCTTGTTTGCCTTGTTGGCCACATTGGCAGTCTTGATTTTTGAGCCGATCAGAGCATTTTCCATTCGTCACAAGATCACTGGCAGGTATGTGGTACTCGATGGTTATCCCAAGTTGAACAAAATCAAGAATATCATTTTTGGATTTTTCACTAAGGTACACGGATATGTTGACGATTCGTTGACTTCCATCGGATGGAAAGATGATGCTGGGTACAACCCAATGGAACATTTGTGGGATGCTCGAAAAGAAGCCATCAGTACGCTCAAACAATGGATCAATGAAGGTGTAGGAACTTTCATTGTGGTCTTTGGTCCACGAGGTAGTGGTAAAGACTCGTTGGTGCAGAACCAAGCTTTGAAAGACCGAGGTAATGTGCTGACAATTGATTGTTCAGCTTTGGTGAAGAGTCGATCTGATTCAGCGTTTTTGAAAACAGCATCCCGAAGCCTTGGGTATTACCCGGTATTTCCTTGGATGAACTCTATTTCCACGTTCCTTGACCTGATTGCTCAAGGATTGACTGGACAAAAGACTGGCTTTTCTGAGACCATTGAAACTCAGTTCAAGAACATGCTTACTACTGCTGCTACTGCCGTCAGTCAATCGGCGTTGGAAAAGAGAGCAAAAGACCAAGATGGAACAAAGGAAAACTACCTTCAATTACACCCGGAAAACAAACCAGTAATTGTGATTAGGAATCTGGTGTCGCGGTCGGAAGAAAAGAATAGCTTTGTTTACACTCAACTGGCGGACTGGGCAGCCGGGCTTATTCAAGCTAATGTGGCACATGTTGTTTTTGTCACGGATGACGTAGCTTATGACAAAGTCTTGGAAAAGTCCCTGCCTAATCAAGTGTTTAAGGTGCTCCCGGTCGGAGATGCTAACAGAAGTGCTGCATACAACTTTGTTCTTGAACAGGTAAGGGCTAGTCAGCAACAAAAGAAGAAGGAAAAGAAGGAAGCAGAAGAAATGGGAGAAGATGAAAGGAAGCCTCAAGAAAGGGAACCCTCTATAAACCTCGAAGGGCTTGAAGAAGCGTTGGAACCTATTGGTGGCCGAATGACAGACCTTCAAGCGTTTTCACGTCGTTTGAAATCTGGTGAAACTCCTCAGCATGCAGTTACAGACATGATTGAACAGGCTAAAGTTGAAGTCCTGCTCATGTTTGTGACAAAAGCAACACAGAGGTGGACTAAGGAACAAGCTTGGACACTGATTAAGATGTTGGCTGCTCAAGAAGACATGGAGAAGCAGCCTCATCAGCCTAACAATCATTCATTCTTTGGTATTGGAAATAATGAGGACGAGAAGGAAACAAGTTCGTCTGAGACCAATAAAGATGAACACGAACCCATTTGGCTGCCGTTAAATACCCTTTCTCAAGATTCAAACTTTTCCTCACCCCAACAACAGGAAGCGCTAAATGAACTTGAGAATTCGGAGATGATCAAATTACAAACGGAGGCTGGAAGAATCATATCCATCAGAGCGGGAAAACCATTATATCAGGCTGCCTTCACTTCTTTAGCCAAGGATGCAAGTCTTTCCGCCTGGATGGAGTCACAAATCTTGAGCATGATGATATCCAAGGAGAATAGTTCCATCAGGGAGTATGAAACAGAACTCGAGTCCTTAGCCAAGCTTCCAGCCAAATGGGAAATCAAGTCTCGAATTGATTACCTTTCCACAAAGCTTCATGGATGCCAGGAACGAATAGAGGGATACGAAAAGGAATTGGCCCACCAGAAAAAGGTGATTCAAAAAACTAAACGTAACTAGAATAAGAATAAGTTAATTATCTTCACGATAAAAGTTCGCAGTTAGTAAATTGCAATCAATATCGATCGACCGGCCAGCGCGGAAGAGGTCGGTATAAGAAGACTGATCTTATTGATCAGGAGACAATCAAAGGGTGGATCGGAATATTAATATATAGCTATCTATTGTACAATGCATTATTAGGGGCATAACTTCTGGTTTATAATTTCATATGCCATTCGTCTTCGTAACTTGGGCATGTCTTTTTGAGTAAAGTTAAGGGTCTTATCACGAGAGAGTACTTCGACTGTTTTGCAAGTAAATACTCCGCAATCAAACCCGTTTTCTTGGCGCGGGCAGGATACGCTGTCGCAGATTTCATAAGCTTCGTAAGTTTGTTCGTGAGTGGCTTTTTGACCGGGATAGAGGCGTTCGGTTTCCAAAATCATGTATTCGCGAACAAGTTCCAAGGCAGGGCGACCGTTACCACCCATGGAATCATAAAACTCAAATTTCTTTTCTTTGTTGTTGACCACTGCGAGGCACCAATGTGTATTTTGTCGATTGATGGGAACAAACACACGGTCCAACTTTGTGACATCTACCTTCTTCTTTTTGGCCCACCTCTCTACGCCTTTATACCCCCGAGGTCCCTCCAAGGTGGAATAGAAATGTGTGCTAAAGGAGAAGCTCTTCCCCTCTGAGCGTTGAGTCACCATTGACAAATAAAAATCAATAATGTTATCGTTGAGCCATTCGCGGTCTTTTAGAGTTTTCAAATCGCTGATGGTGATATCAATCTTGAACCCTGTCGTCAAGACCTTGGGGCTGTTGGGCTGTCTCCAATAACTTTCAATTTTCTTGACCTCCTGTGGCGGTAATGGGGCCACAGGCTCATCCTTCTTCAAGTCTTCCTTCTCACCAATGCGAAGACGACGAACCTCTTTTTGAAGACTCTTGTGTCGTTCAACAATCTCGCTATATCGTTTGGCCCGCTCTTGAAAGTCCAACTCACTTGAAGGAAGTTCTTCCTCGTTCCATTTCTTGCTTTTCTCACGAAATTGTGCCTCTTTAGCCAACTCTAGCTGGATACGCTTGTTTTGCAGTTGTTTCAAAAAGCCCCCTGATTGCGAACTAATCCGTGTGTTTCGATGACGGAAAATTGTTGGCGGAGATATCGCCTGTTTTTCGACCGAGTTGGCCAGATCATAACTCAATTCATTGCCCTTGATGACGGTTTTCGGTGGTTCATATGTACCCAGAACTGCATTTCGCAGTCTATCAGCTAAGGTATCCGGTGTTGCGGTTTCATCTCGTTTTGGAAGGGTAATTAGCTGTTGTTGTCCTTGTTCGTTCGCGTCCACAGGCTTGCTCTTGAAATTGAATTTTGTACCGTAGGACGAATATGGGTTGCTGCTCTGGGGATTGAATGAGGGCGTTGTTTCTGGGCTGAACATTACAGGATTGTTTTTCCGGAACATTGGCGTTGATAATGTCTTCTGATTTGCATTGGTATCCCCCGCAACACTTGATTTCTCTTTATTCCACAATAAAGGTGTGAATATACTATTAATGGCTGAGGGGTCCGACTGAGAGTTGTTTGCGGCACCAGGACGTGTAGGCGTGTCTATGCTACCGTGTTGATCCGCAGTCAATTGTGGCAGTGGCTTTGGTTTCCTGTCATGATTTATCGTCTGTTCCTCCTGCTTGGTCGTTCGTGCATCCTCATCCTTCTGCAATTGATCCAACAATTTCCCCTGGTCATTTGAAACCATGTTGTTTGCCGTATTAAACACAATAGGGTTGGTCTCGCGTCTTGTTCCAGATATTGGTGAAGTATACGCTGGCTGATCTAGGAAACGTTGCTCTGGTAATGGGCCCGACGGTATAAATCCAGTTAAATCCGAACTATCGTTGTCCTCCAGCTTTCGTCTCTTGGGGGAATTCTCTTCTAAATTGTTATAATAACCCTGGACCGTATCCACTATTAACTTCAGTCCACCAAGAGCTGTAGACACGACGCCAGACATGAGAGTATACGACGCCCGCTTAACCCAGTCTATAGTCGGATCCTTGTCGTCAAAATCCTGATAGGTCGTATTAAACGGATTCGATAACCCACCCGATTGATCGTGTTCTGAAGGTTGTGTCGTCGAGAGTTTGTAAGCATCGGTGAAGGCCTGTGCAAATGGCCTCTTCATTCCAGTGTGTCCTGTAGTTTGATCGTTAGTCACCTGGTTCATGGATTCATCCATTCACGCATTTACTACCAGGATACCTGCCCCGTCCAAAAATTATAGATGAACCTCTGGAGTTGATATGCTTTAAGAATTCGAATGCCCTTCAACGATGATAACGCGTTTTCACTCGCGCGTAGAGAAGAGCCGGGTAACATAACCTCGTGCATGCATGTTCATAATTTCGCTAATCGTCAGATTTCGCGCAGCATTCGACATGCCAACGAACTAGTCCTTTAAGAATCCTGAAGTTGTTGTACAGCCAGGAATGCAAACCGATTGGCAGTCGACGCAATTTTCAAGAAAGAAGCAATTCTGCGCAACTACAACACTCTCTACATAATGCGTGAAGCAAACATTAGGGTCATGGCCCAGAAAAAATGGGTTGATAAGCCTTTCTGCCTGATTAGTAGCTAGTCTAAAAAAGCATTTTTCAGAACAGCGAACCGGCGAGTGTCGCCGTAATCAGTCTGGTTTCATTGAGCAGAAACAGTCTGTTGGGCTCGATGAAGCAAAAGTTTGCGATTCCACCGGGGACAAGGATTTTTCCGACCAAGATTCCAGCTGGATTCCAGATGTGGATTCCATCCGAGCAACCCGCGTAGACGTTCCCAGCCACATCACATTTGATTCCATCTGGGGCTCCAGTATCGGCAAAAGCAAAGACCCTTTTGTTCAGGAGAATGTAACTACCGTGCCTTGATACAACTTCATATTCATAAATTGTAGCGGAACAGCGTGGATCTGTACCTCCGGTTCCCAGGTACGTTTCCGTATCTGTAATATAGCAGTAATGATTGTCTGGTGAAAAGCATATTCCATTTGGCTTCTTCAATTCATTTGCAACAACTCGAACATCCCCAGTATCCGGCTGTAAACAATAAACCTGGTTTGGCAAAAGGGACAGTGATTTCAATCCTTGTTCGATACCGTAGTCGGGGTCAGTAAACCAGATACTACCATCCAATGGCAAAACAATAACATCATTGGGCGAATTAAATGGTCGATCCATGAAATTGTTGATAAGCGGGGTCGACACTTCTGTTGCCGGATCCAAAAGAACTAAACCAGAGGGCGAACTGTCATTTCCTTGGCAACACACTAAAAGCTGATCTTTGTATCTGCATGCACCATTAGCAGCTGGAATATCTGGCTTTGGACAAACCCGAGTAACGCTCCCGGTATCAATATGGTATTTGAAAATAACAACCCCTTTGTCGCTCAACTGATTTGATGTAAAAAATACTTCACGTCTTTCTGAAAACCAGACGCCAGCTTCATGAGCAAAAGCCAAGTCACCCCTTTTGGTTGAAGCAACAACTTCATCACTGGATGTCAAAACCTTCAGAGAGGGATTGGCCCCGACAATTGTGTCAAGGAATTCATTTTGGAAACAAACAAACGGCTGTACCGCCAGGTTTTCTTCGTTGACAGAATAATCAACAGCTGAGGAACCACCAGAACCAAAGCTTCGGTTAACGCCACGTTCCACATATTCAGTATAAACCAGGTTATGACGAGGATCAACAAATTGAACAGCGGAAGACATTAGCGCGTAACCAGCAGTTTAAACCATGCAGTATCAGTTAATCGGACGTTGTCGGCGTAACCTGGTGCAGATCACCCCACATTCCCAAACGCCCATGCCCCCCTCTCTCAATTGTTCTTGAGTTTGGAATAGACGCCCCGGAACTGAACAGACTTCTTGCTTCTTTTCTTGTGAAAGGAATTTCATGTTAAACAAATCACCAAGCTTTCAAGTCCCTTGAATCCACATCGCCGAGGTTTGGACCTAAATTGGCCTTCCCGTAGCGAATATTTCCTGGAAGGGAAACGCGACAGACATTCTCGATGAGCAATTTATTTCGATGACTAGATGCATTATTATGTGGTATTTTAGATTCTTGGGTCATCTTAGTTGATCCTTCCCTGAACGGGGCTTAGTGTGAACGAATTTGGGACGCGTTTTTGGCGCCACTGTCTGGCACTGTCAAACATAGAACAGTGGAAACTGGCTGTATGTAGAGGTTGCATATTGTTTTTGACAAAAGAACAAGCTTTCATATTTAAATCATTACCCCGTCAAAGAAAAATTCGGGAATAGAATCTGGTTCGGTGAAGTAGTCAAGGAATCCACCAAGATCTTCATCTATCCGTGGAATACCGTTGGAAGCAGGCTCTGCCGGACAAACGTCATTTGGTGTAGATGATTCTTGTGGTTTTGAAAGAGATTTGAGAATATCAACCCATTTTGCAACATAGGGGATAACTTCACGTATCTTTTCAAGTATCTCAATAGCTCCATCAATCTTTATTGGGTCCTCGTCCAAATTCTCAGCTTTTTTCAATCTACCACAGTAAATCAAAACAATAGCGGCCATAAAAACGAAATGGCAAATATACCAACTGCTGCTTTTGTGATAATCTGGCCTTGCCAAAACATAGTCGCTAATAGAATCAACAACCCTTGAAGCATCCGCCTCAACCTGTCGCAACATGCTGTAGGTCCGACACTTGATAAGTCGATAGATGCAGGTCTGAACTTGAAGTGATTGGGACTGTAGAATTAATTTGTACATTTGTCGAACGGAGTGAGGTTCTTGAGTCAAATTCTCTATAAAGTCCGACCAAAGAGATATTTGTTTTTCACTTTCTGCATGAAGCTTGTTGAGTATTTTAGTCGTTTCATCTGGAGAGTCACCCACGGATGAAATGCCGTCCGCTGCCCAACGGTGAAGCTGAACAAGCTCAATTTTGACACCAAGATAAGCTGCATCAATGGCAATAGACGAATCGTGATCCACCCGTGGTAATGGAGTTGAGATGCTTTGTACTGGAATGATATCCATGGCATCTCCAAAAAATATGCAATGCATGTACGAGACTGTGTATACATGCCAGAAAATGCGAATATGCCATTCGGAATAATGCGGTTTTTGAAATTTTGACTTTTTGTGGAAGCCAAGGCTTGTTAGAAGCGTTAATGCCATCCGAAGAAATTTGTTTTGAGAGACAAATTCGCCTGACAATAGACAGAGGTGAGCAAAAGAAGCCAAGCCGTATGCACTAACAGTTGTTCCTTCCAATACCGCTGGTCCGACAAGAGACGACGCTGCCATAAACAGCTTTTGAGAATGCATGGGGAGCTGGTCAATGGACGAAACCGGCTTGGCCAACGTACCAATGGCCAAACATGAATAGACATAGAGAGCAGCTCCAGAGGGAGTCATGTCTGCCGAACCGGTAAATAGCTTCTCATAACAACTGTTAAATTCCGGGTTAAGAAAAGCATCTGAAGCTATGCGATGATAATTCTTGAATGTGTCCAAATAGCTGTCGGAAGTTCCTCGGTCCAAAACCAAAAGCGGAGATTTATGCCCAAGTCCTTGTACCCAAAGACTATATCCAGTAGAACTACTGTTGGGTTCAGTTTTTAGTCTACTACTATTACCGCCGCCTGTGGGAATCTCACAAAGTCCTCCATAAAGTCCCCCGAGAATTGCCGCTGCTTCCTTGTCGGTCAACTGTCGATTGCTCGGCTCGGTTGACTTATTGTCGGATGAGGATTCATCACTTGTGTTTGAGCCTGATCCTCCCTGAGCCACATAAAATTGAAATATACTTTCGCTGTTGGCTGAAAGCTCATTAGATTGTCCCGAAGTTCGGCCTTTTCGAATTTTCATACCTCCGCTTGTATGGGAAGGCGTCCTATCTTCTGGTTAGAAAAAATTCCTCACGACGGTGTAAATGTTTCCTTACTTCATGGACCTATTGTCATAGGAATATTCGCATTGACGGTTGTGTCGTGCGCATAGAGCACATGGCTGGTTGCCGTCGCACTAGAATTTTTCATGTTAGTTCCTCACATGATTTCTTTCCGGACCCGAGAACATCAATACAAACCTTCCTCTTTGCTCTCCGACAGTTATTACAAGCAAGAGCCCGTCTTCTGCTCACATTCACATTGGGCGTCATGGCAAATTACTCCGCAGGGAGGTAAGTAAGAAAAACTGACCTAATCCGAATTCGGAGGCGGAAACGCGGAAGTCGTAAACCGCGCGCATAGCGCGTACCCGAAATCTTACCACCGACTAGAAAATTTTCGAGCCGCATTACCGCAAATCTCCGCGATACCCTCCAGAGCACGAAATGAGGGAAGGTAATAGAAATACTACCTGCCGTTTGCTGAAGGATACTAGACCGGCCGTATCCTTACAGGGTTAATGTTTCCTGGTGTGCGCATTCATACTTGACTGTTCCCATCTCACGGTTAATCTACATATATGGCAAAGTATAAGGGAAAGCGGATCCAAGATATTCATGTAAAATTCTAACCTTATAGGCTTAACATTCGTAATTAGAGTCGCATTTGATCTACAAATAAACAGGTGAGATTTCTCCACTGTCTGAGCCGCATCACCGCATTCTCCGATACAGTGTATATAATGAAATGTTTTATTCTTATTCCTGTACCCACTGAGATGTTTGGAAGAATGATCGGTTTGCGAGAAGTGACGGTATCTCTCTTGGCCCTTCAAATGTCATTTGACACGGCAATTTACTTAACAAGCATTGTACACTTTGTTGAATCGATAGCACCGGCGAGGTCGGCGTATTTTCTGGATGTCGCTCAAGCATGTGGAGCGGCCGCTCAGATTGTGGTGTCTCTGAGTATTGGTTACGTTGCAAGCTGGGCAAAAACAATGAAGTGGGTTGCGCTTCCCATCATTTCTTTATCTGCTGTGGGTAACTTCCTTTATTCATGTGCTGGGCCTGGTGCAATAAACTCTGCTTGGGTAGTAGTCGTTGGAAGAATTTTTTCTGGTATGGCCTCCGGATCTGGTGGAATTGCATATTCTTATATCGCAGCTGTATACCCGTCAACTAAGGGCTCAGTTTTTGGCTATCGAGTGTTCAGAAACTCAATTGCGCTGTATATGATGCTGGCTCAAATATTGAGCATAGCATTCAGTTACTGTGATTTCAAGGTGGGGGACTATAATATCAACAGTATGAACGCGCCAACGTTCATCACAAGTTTTCTCGTTTCAGCTACTGTGATAATATTGGCTGTGATTATGGAAAATCCAAGGCCCTCTTCAAAGACCAAACAATCGCAACAAGACCATCCAGAAGAATGCAATGAACATACAAGTGAGAAGAGCAGCTCAAAACTCAATCAGCTCTGGTCCACATATTCTATCCCTCTCTTAACAATTCTTGAAAACTTCATCGCCTCCTTCTTGATCTCCATTCTAATGTACATTTTTCCACTATATTACACCCTCCTTGTTAAGTGGAAAACCCTATATCAAAGTATTGGTTTGGTAATTGTCCTTTTTTCATCGACAATAATCTCAATCCTAATCCCATACACACTACCAAAGAAGCCAGATACATCATATGCTTTTATGTTGATGGAATGTCATACAGTGGGAATCAGTTTAATCTTTGAAGCAGTCGGATTCGCGCTAATGATTTCCACCTATGTTTGCTTCAAACACGCTCAATCCATAGGTTACGCCATTGGATTTACCATCGGAATGACCTGTGTCTTTACTGGTTACAACTGCTCTGCGAGCTGTCTGCCTTCCATTTACAAACAAACGATCCCAAAGCATCTCATGTCTGTTACACTCCCCTTTATGGTTGCGGTTACAAGTTTGGGGAAGCTTTTAGCCCCAATAATATGCGAACAGATCTATAACTCACCAGCTGGTGGTGGAATGGCAACTGGTATTGGTCTTATTTTAACAGCATGTGGGCTCTTCATCATCATGTTGGTCATCTACAAACTAAAACTTAAACAAAACGATTACTCGCTTCAGTAGTATCAGTTTCAATTTATATCAACTTTTCTTAATTGACCGGGACTGACCGGTTTCCTGGCTCGCCTCAGTAAAGATGAGAGTAAATTAGTCTTTTGTGAAAAAGGAAAAACGTTTTCTGCTTGTCTATAAACTATCACCACAGTTCTGTTGGACAACTATTGGTGTTTCCTATTTCGGAAAGTGGTTTCAGATAGACTTGCGGTTGGGGTATGTATAGAGAGGTCTTAGTCGCTACCAAATTCGGTGTACGGAATTTTGCTCCTATAATCGGTCCGCAACCATGGTTAAGGGAAAATGGAAGAATGGAAGAGCTAAGAGCATGGGTAAGAGCAAAGGGTGAGAGCAAACTTGCTGTCATCCCAAGGCTATAAAGGACGACACTTTTACCCAATAAACTGGATATCATATTTTTGATTGAACAATGGCGACAACAAAGTACTCGCAGTCCTGTGTTTTTACGCTACAAACTGGTGCCAAAGTACCCGGCGTTGGACTTGGTACATGGTTGTCGACAGGCCAGGCAGCGTATGACGCCGTAATGACTGCACTCAAGACCGGTTATAGGCATATTGATACTGCTTGGATCTACGGGAACGAGCAAGAGGTTGGCCGGGCCATTAGAGACTCGGGGGTAAAAAGAGAGGAGTTGTTTGTCACAACAAAACTTTGGAACACTTTCCACCGGGATCCAGCTACAAATCTCGACCAAAGCTTGAAAATGCTTGGTCTTGATTATGTAGATTTGTATCTCATGCATTGGCCAACACCGTGGAGATCTTCAATTGGAGAGGTTACCAAGGCTGATGATCGGGAAGATAAGATTTTCCCCAAACATGACGATGGATCTTTTGATTTTGATACTTCATGGGATTTTGTCAAGACCTGGGAGCAGATGCAGAAGATTTCAAAAGATAAAGCCAAGGCTATTGGTGTCTCTAATTTTTCCACCAAACAAATAGAGCAACTTTTGGACTCCCCAACCACCACCGTTACCCCTGCAGTCAATCAAGTGGAGCTTCATCCGTACTTGCCTCAAGACAAGCTGATCAACTTCTGCTCATCGAAGGGCATTTTAGTAGAGGCTTACTCACCACTTGGGCATGATAAAAACTCGGGCTTTGAAGGTGAACAGATAATTAAACGACTCCGTGAGAAGTACTCCATTGCCACGACTCAGCTTCTCATCTCTTGGGCTCTTTGGCGCGGTACACCGGTTTTGCCAAAATCGTCTGATCCTTCACATGTTGTAAAGAACTTTGAAACTGTTCAACTTACTGACGAAGATGGGAAAGCTATTTACAACCTCATCCAGACCAGGAAAAGATTTAACAATCCTCCTTGGAATACAGGGGACAACCTTTTCCATGATGGTGAAAAGAATTAAGTAACACAGCAGTTAATTGTATTCAACGTTGCACGAAATTGTCATTTTTCAATCGGTCACAAGAACCACAATCCTCACAAAGTCCAAGTTCATCTCGGCGAAAATAGCTTCTTTTCATGTCAGACGACCATATATGAGTCCGGGGTTCGGCTCAGAGCTATGGATCAGAATGGAATTTAATGCTCTTAAAGGAATTCCGCATTTTGTATCTGCCGAGGCGGCTTTTCTCCCAACGTCACCGCCGGAAAATAGAAATTGCGTAACTAGCAACTAACTAGCTACCAAAGCAAAACATTGCGCGATCGAAAATGAAAGAAGTTCTTTCTTCTAAGGGTAAGGATTAGCAGTTCAATAGTTGCTATCCCGAAATATAAAGGATGTATCTTGTCCGCTTGTATAATTTGTGTTATTTGAATTCGAGAAAAGATGGCCACGAAAGATACTAGCGTTTTTCAGCTGAACAACGGGATTGAAATTCCTGGTGTAGGGCTGGGAACTTGGCAGTCTAAGGAGCAAGAGGTCTATGATGCTGTGATGACCGCAATTAAGGCTGGTTACAAGCACATCGATACTGCGTGGATCTACGGAAATGAGGAAGTGATTGGTCGAGCTATCAAGGATTCTGGGGTCAATAGAAAGGACTTGTTTATTACGACCAAGCTATGGGGCACTTATCATCGTGATCCCGCTAAAAACTTGGATGAGAGTTTGAAGAAGCTTAACTTGGATTATGTTGACCTCTATTTGATGCATTGGCCAACACCCTTTGACCCAGTAGCTGCGAGCCCGTTCCCTAAGGATGATAAGGGAATTGATCACGAATGGAGCTTTGTGAAGACATGGGAACTGATGCAGCAACTCCCCAAGGACAAGGTCAAGTCTATTGGTGTTTCAAATTTTTCCATAAAACAATTGGAAGAGCTACTGAATGCCCCTACTACCAAGGAGGTTCCTGCTGCAAACCAAATCGAGGCCCATCCATATTTACCTCAAAACAAGTTGCTTGAATACTGCAAGTCTAAGAACATTGTAGTAGAAGCATACTCTCCATTGGGATCAACGAACTCTGGTATTTTGGAGGATCAAATCATCAAACGATTGGCACAGAAATACTCCGTGTCCGGTGCCCAGATTCTAATTTCTTGGGCCATCTGGAGAGAAACAGTTGTTTTGCCAAAATCTGTCACGCCATCTCGAGTGATTTCTAACTTTGAGACAGTGGAGTTGAGTGACAAGGACGGTGAGGCGATTAACAACATTTCTACAAGAAAGAGATTTGTTACTCCCCCTTGGCCCGACAATAACTTGTTCCACGATGGTGACAACTAGATTAATTTCGATAGATTGAATACACATTTTTAGAAGAAAATGCTACCACAGCATGTCTTGTCCACAGATGTCGTGTCGGCAGCCTCGGAGAGCTACTGTTTTTGGTTCTTTAAGAAAGAACAAAATCATTGTGGTTTTCTCTGGAGTATGGCGACGTCTTTTGCTTCTTTTTCTGGAGAAAGAAAGAATGTTATATTGGGTTCTAGCTGTAGTGCGGGCTAGAGATAATTCCACCATATTTTGACAGGCTGGAAGTTTTGTGAATAATTAAATGAGATCTAGTTATTTTTAGAAGGTATTTTCACAGCCAAATGCAGGTACTTAAGAATGTACTGGAATGATTGTTGTATAGTAATCGACAGAACATATGAAAGCCCGTCCCTTTGATCAAGAAATTTTCCAATACTTGGATAATTATGAGACCGAGGACTGCGTCATTGTTTCAAGGCGTGGAAAGCATATATTCCCTCGTGGTTCACAAATTGTAAAAAGCTATCCACCGGTGCTACTAGATGATGGATGGTGCTGGTTATTGACGGATTTAGTTGCACTTCCAGGTGGGGCTTGTATTATGAAGCGCACACTTAGTAGAGCTACCTATGTGCCTTACCCGGTTGAGCAAGCAAACCCTGAGATTGCATGGGACATGTTTTCAGCGGAGATTGAGGCATATCTTTCACTGACTCATCTTCAAGGGATCATACTTCCATATTTGTATAGCATCGTTGAGTCTTCACCGGTCATTGACATCAAGAAAACGTCAAGTCTTCTGTACGAACATCTTGATTCAGCCCAGTTTATCCCATTAGGTACATGGATTGGTCAGCATCCAGTCCCCAAGAATCCTGTTATTCCTCTTGACATGTTTGAACCCATGTCCGGTAACATTGACTCACTTCACGCTCAGTTGGACATTCTTTACCAAGTGCTTGAATCGCTTCTGGATCTCTTCCATGATGAAGACACAACCAACAAGCTCGATAACTACAATGGGCTCTCTAATTGGGATCTTGTGTGTATCAGGACTTTTCTAGCCTTGAGACTGATTCACGTTGGCGGCATTTGTCATGGAAACGTGAATGGGCGAACCATACTAATTAATGGGAAGACGCTGCATCCTGTCTTTGTGGACTTTTACCATAGTGTCAAGGCAACCTCTGATCCAAACATAATCTACAGGATGGCCAAAGAATGTGATGACCTAAAAAAGGTTTGGCTTCGAGGTTTTGCCGTTGACGAAAGCTCATTATCATCTACCATCTTTGATCAAGGCACTAATTCAGAAGTTTGGTGGATATAATAATGCTACTTGATCTTGCTTTTTCCTCGTAAAAAATTGCTCTTTGAGATGGGCCATATAACAATATTGTTTGTGATTAACGAGTTCTACCCAATTAAGAAGCCAATTAGTCTGACAATGGCTGCCAAGATAATAGCTCTGCGTTTTCCTTTCGACTATATCAGAAGAAGAAAAGAAGCTTTGTATAACAGGAACTGCTCCCATACAACATCTCTAATATTGTTACTTTCTTGGTGGCAAAAGGTCATCAAAGGTCCACCTTCTCTAAAACCAAAGGGGCCAGTCGACCCACCAGGTTGCCGTTGTCCGTCGTCCGTGTGGCGTGACGGAGTTTTCACGCGCGTTAATTGAGAGGCCTGGCGCGTCGCGTATCTTTCATATACCAGCCCAACAAATCGTATCGTTTGTCGGGATGCGTAGCACATATATGTTCTTCAGCAATTGAAACAGGAATAATGCGGTTTGTCACATTAAAATCATTTGGTTATATTGAGGTTTGATCAGTAAATGTTGGTAACGGCTTTAATTGCGGCCGTCAAGCGGCGTAACGTTGCGGCAATGTGGGTCCAGCGGCAACTTTTCACAGACCGTTCCCTAGTCTATAAAAGACGGCATTCCTCGCAATAACATACTGTTAATACCATTATTGTTATACTCTGAGTGAATAAAGATGGCGACGCAAGATACCACCGTTTTAAAACTTAATAACGGAGTTGAAATTCCTGCGCTTGGCCTAGGGACCTGGCAATCTACTGAGCAGGAGGGCTATGATGCTGTGATGGCCGCAATCAAGGCAGGCTACAAGCACATTGATACTGCCTGGCTTTATGGTAATGAAGAAGTAATTGGCCATGCCATTAAAGATTCCGGCGTAAATAGGGAGGATTTGTTCATTACAACCAAGTTGTGGAATTGCTTTCATCGAGACCCAGTTAAAAACCTTGATGATAGCTTGACGAAGCTTCAATTGGATTATGTTGACCTTTACCTGATGCACTTCCCGACTTCATTTGATCCAGTAGCTGGAAACCCCTTTCCAAATGACGAACATGGATTTGACCATGATTGGAACTTTTTAAATACTTGGGAACTTATGCAGCAACTTCCTAAGAATAAGGTCAAGAGTATTGGTGTTTCAAACTTTTCCACCATGCAATTGGAAGAGTTGCTAAATGCTCCTACTACCAAGGAACTTCCTGTAACTAACCAAGTTGAGACACATCCATACTTACCCCAAAACAAGTTGGTAGAGTACTGCAAGGCTAAGAACATTGTAGTAGAAGCGTACTCTCCATTGGGATCGACCAACTCGGGAATTATGGATGAGCCGGTTATCAAGCAATTGGCACAGAAATACTCCGTGTCCGCTGCCCAGATTCTAATTTCATGGGCCATTTGGAGAGGAACTGTTGTTTTACCAAAATCAAGTACGCCATCTCGAATCACTGCCAATTTACAGACTGTGAAATTGAGTGACGAGGATGGTGAGGCAATTAGCAGTATTTCCACAAGAAAGAGATTTATTCCATCACCTTGGCCTGATAACAACTTGTTCCACGACGGGATCGATAACTAAATTGTATAGATTGATTAATATAAATACTCAACGGATCCGCAAAACTGCTGTGAACTGGTTTACTAAAGGGAATCGACTGCACAACGCCATTTGCGAGAATAATTGAGTATTAATATTCTTCCTTTTCCAGAAAAAGAAGCAAAAAGCGTTGTTCCGCTTCGCGGAGAACTTCACTGTATCCAAATACAGGCCATAGCTTCGTTGATGACTCGCAGAGCCTTCCTTTTGGTTCTTTTCGGGAAAAGAGAAAGCCCCCTAGTAAACAGTCGACCTAATACTTCTTTTCTAGAAAAAGCAAAAAGCGTAGCAATATATGAGGCTCCCTTCCTCTCAGACGGGCAGGTATTTCGGAGAAGCCGACCCCGGAGGTCTGGGGGGCATGTCCCCAGAAACCCAATTGAACGTGATCACATTAGGCTGGATTTACTAGCCAAAAGAGTAGCATTGAAATTACAATTTCATTAATTATGTACAGCAGAACTGTCTCTTATCGAGATCAAGATGCAAATAGCGTTGTACTGGTCTGCTTTCCCCAGCATAATACTCATAAACCACGAAACGGGTCATGGTGGTTACGAACTTGCTCCCAAAGACTTAATAGTCCAAAGCGAACACATTAAAAAGGTTTTGCACATTTGCGTTCTTCAACCTCTCCGGTCGTGGAGCACTTCATATGTTGCCAGTCAATGGGATACATGTGCTGGCCCGTGGACGAACGTGCAAAGACGACCCCCAATTCGTTAGAAGCCGTAGATAAATAATAGTTAGTACCATCACCCAGTGAGATTACAGATGCTCTGATGATATCACCCGGACGGAAGGAGGACAGAATCTTCACCTTGTCTCGTTCGGTTGCGCGAACATCTTGAGTTCTTATAATTCCACCAAACCCTTCACCAATATCTCCTGTTGTGTTTGTACTACTAGCTGCCGCGTTGCTTGAATTGACAGTTGTATCGTTAGATCCATGAGTGCCTAATCCGCTATCGGCTGCTATCGAGCCTTGGTTTTCAACCACCAAAATTTCGACATGTGCCTGCTTAAGCGTCAATCGAGTTACTCGTGCTAGGACGATATCGCCAACATTAGGCAAAACAGAGGTCCCGGTGCGAGTGGCCTTCTTGTTATCTTCAGCCACAATTGCATATGAGTTTTGGAATTTGTTCTCAACGTTTACTTGTAAATTCACAGTTGTTCCGTTCTTTTTCTCACTGGTTGTAGTAGGTTTTTCTTCATCCACAATAACAGTGTTCCCGCCGTTGGTATTACCATTCGCGTTTTCCTCGCTCGTCGATATACTGACTTTCCCCAAGACGGTAGCAGTCAAAGCTTTGATGCCATTTCCCACATCAGCAAGCATTACTCCCCTACCAGCCGTATACCTCCTGGTAACCTTATTTTCCTTTTCAACCAACGGACATATTATCTGTCCCGGCACGACATACCCGGGAATCGTCATTTTTTAGTCAATATTAAATTTCACTTCCCAGTCGTCGTGATGCCTCTAGAAAAAATGTTCGATCCTGCCGTTGAGCGCGCGGGCACGCGCCTGGTGTCACGTGATGTAGGAATACCATTTCTTTGCAAAAACGCTGCACAACACGCCAACTTCTCCAATGAAGGCAATTAGGCACGATAATACTGGCGTAGGAAAGAATCCTTCAAAGGAGCCAAATCTAATATGTACTAAATTAGTGTTAACTAGCTTGTACTGCAAAAATCTATTAAAATGTGCCATATCTAGATCGACATTGCCACCGTTAATGTTTGCCAATTTTGTGCGATGGATGCCGTCATAAAGTCTGTATGATATGCGCCTAATGTAAGTGATTGGTACTAGTAAAACATCCGTTCATCTTCAGTGAGACATACGTTGCTTGCATGAAGGGCCGAAATTATTCAACAACGAACTGGACTAGTGCAGCTGCTCCGTATAAGCACCAATTCCATGTGCCAAACCAATTTCTCAAGTCGACACTAGGAAACTAATATTAAAAACTCTAGTTTTTTCAGAAGGAATACGAAAGATTTTATAACAAAAGCTCTTGATGGGTTCAAAGAGATGGATAAGGACCCTTTTTTCAACGAGGTGAAGCCCTGCAGGGCCAGCGTTTTTCGTTCGGTTTCTAAAAAGATCACAAGAGCTGCGAGATAACCTCCATGGTTCGGCTTCTCTGGGGACCAGCCCCCGGACCCCCGTAGTTCCGCTTCGCGGAATGGTGTGGGTCTTTTTTTAACGAGTAGAAGCCCCGCAGGGCCAATGGTTTTGGTTCTTTTTTTAAAAAGCACACAGGAAAAAGCGTGGACTAGAGACTTAGATGGGATAACTAGTGGAATGCCAATCGAGCCGGTACTGTGATGGATTCACATATTTTTCTCCGCTGCAAGGAAACAGCATCAACCGAATCAACTCAAAAAAACTTTAACTCTAGCGTGGCTGTTTTCTGCGGCCTTGCCACCAGAATTCCAGGATCACTTCGCGAGGCTTCGGATGAGAAACTGGCTTATAAGTGAATAAGAATGTTTTCTTTTTTTGTTTTTTGTACTTTTGTGTGAGAAAATTGATTTAGGTAGTGTTCAATCCGTTCTGTCCACCGGATTGCATGGACTGGCCCCTGCAACCTTAACCCACTACAACTTTTCCTGGGGGCACGCCCTGCCAGATTGCCGTAGCCTACTTCGCTCGATGTTTGGGGTAATGATCACGCTTTTCTATTCGTCGTCGAAGCCTCGCACAGCCACGGGGTACAGGGGTTGCCCGCGGCAGTCTTAAGAATGACTGGCGAAAATGCTAAATATACTATGGGAGGTGATATATAGCTACCTTCAGTCAAGTAACTATATTGATGTATAAGAGACCACCATGCACTGGCATTCCACACAACTTCGAGGCGTCCAGTTTCGTCTAGTGTTTCAGTGGCTATCGAGCGAAGAATTACGGTAGCAGAATTAAATTTAGCCCATTCAGTCAAGCTAGGACTTTAAAATGCCTATTTAAACTAGGCCAGGGCGTTCATGTACGCCGAACGCCTTGGCGAAGTAAAGCTAGGATATGCATTAATCACATTTACAGTACGTTAGTTAAAACTTATAATTTAATACAAATTAGGAAGATGACTCGTGGATAGGAGTGGAAACTTCTTCCATTTGTTCGGATTGAAGAGCCTTCTCGGCGTCAGTATTACCGTGTCGAATTGCCTTGGTGAAGTTGGCGTGCTGCGCGGCGTTCTCTGCGTAAGCCTTCTCAGCATCCCAATTCCAGGGAGTGTTAGCAGAGAAGAGCCAGTCGATTTCTTCGAGAGTTCTATTAGCAGTTTCAGGGTAGAAGAGATAAACCATTCCAATAGCCCCGATATTGATTGCACCAAAGATATAAAAAGTCTTTTCGGCGATAGCATCGAACATGACCGGCGACAAAAGCATGAGCCAGCCGTTGCCAATAGACCAACCAATAACACCCCACGCGGCACCTTTTGCACGGACCTGTACAGGCCAAATTTCATTCTGATAAACCCATGGAACTGTCAGCCAGGTTGCACCGAAAATAGCCGTGAAGATAAAGACAAATGCCGCAGATGCCGAACCGAATTTTGGATTATCTCGGTCAGCAGCCAAAAACGAAAATGCACCAATGAGAAACATGGATATAGCTTGGCCGGCTGCTCCCCAATAAGATGCGAACCGTCTACCGAATCTATCGATAGTGAAAACGGCTACCAGTGTGGATAAAGTGTAGAAAATGTTGTTCAAACCAGACAACCAATTCGACTTGTTCGAATCAAAACCTGCCTGGCGAAAGATTGTGGGTTGATACACGGTAACTGAAGCAATGCCTGTCCATTCTTGGACTACTTGTAGAGCAACAGCTAGCATAACTCGTCGAGAAATGTGGAATTTGCCCTGAGGGAATAACATCATCTTGTAGAAAGAGGTGTCGATGTCGGAATCTTCCTCCACAGTCTGTTCAATGTCCTTAAATTCAGCCAATGCTTTTGTATCGTCGTTACGAAGTCGTTGGAGAATGTCTAGAGCTTCGTCTTTGCGGCCGTGACCAATTAGCCAACGAGGAGACTCGGGCATAAAGTTTATGAGTACGGCCAACAATAGAAGGGGGACAAGTTGGAAAGCAATTGGAAATCTCCAACGTATGACGGAGTGGCCATTTTGAACATATGAAAGGCCATACTCAAGCCAATACGCCACAGCGACACCAAAGATGTTCAGGAAAAATTCAATGGCAATGTGTTTACCTCTAACCGTGTAGTCAGACGTTTCTGCAGACCACACAGGGACAATAACATTTAGAATACCAGTTCCGACACCATTGATCACACGGGAGCATAACATCCAGTCTGAATTCATAGCACTAGCCTGAAGTGCAGCACCCAACATGACCCAAAGACAGCCCAAACGAACACAGTTCACACGACCAATTCTGTCACCAACAGCACCACCAAGGATTGCGCCTAGCAATGTGCCAAAGTAGTAAATGGCAACAATACCACCTTCCTTGGTAGGGTGTGTAATCTCAACGTCCCAAAAATCGCCAGGGTTCTTGGGTGGAATTGCATGACCAATTTCCATTTTCTCAACGTAATCCGGTGTTATGTTGACACCACTCATCATACCTACGTTCAATTGTTAGTAATTCTTTCTTTAATCTTCGCACCTGGTTAACTCTGGCTAAATCCTCGCGAGAGGAGACGCGACTTTGTTGAAAAATCCTCCCTGGTGGTTGAAGAACTTCCTGGATTTTAGTGGCCCACTCAGAAGCACAGGACTACCGACAGCTGGATATATAGCAACAGGCCGACAACAGATAATACTCACCCTGATCATATCCGAAGAAGAAGATTGAAAGACAACAAACGAAGTTGATAGAGAAGGCAAGTTTCTTGCCTCTCAAACGAACTTTATGCTCTAGATTCAGTTTATCAAACCAGGACATTGTTATTCACGCTAACTGTTACCCCGGACAACGGATTGAATTTATACTTTTTTTTTTGCCTTCCGGAGGAAATCGTTTTGATCTGAGACACACCCCACACTCCTTGCCAAGGCATGGAGGGGTGAACTAAACCCTTTTAGGTCGCGCCCACTTTTCTTGAACTATTTTTTTCGAGTGCCCAGTGTTTTCACTGGTCGCACTTCTCCCCCTATGGCTGTGGTCTTTCTGTCAAAATAAACCCTAGGAGTTCGTGCTGTAATGTCAGTTCTTGTCAGTGAGACCCCTTTCTCCACACATTACATTTTCCCCAGGATACCGGAACTCCTTTTCCGACGCCGCAGAAGCGTGGGCTAATTTTTCCTCTTTTGGATGTGAGACATTTTTTCTGAAAGCTACCCCACCGTGCCCATTTTTTTTTCTTTTTTCTACACCGTTTTTCAATGGTGTAAAGCTTTATGATATAACTCGAACTACACGCTGTAGTCTGAATCTCCCGCGTTTAGCTAACATTAATTTTTGGCACAATGTACGCGTCCGAGTTTGGAGAAATTAGCCCATCAGATCCACCACATAAAAAATACGACCAAGTCGCTAACGTATTTCTATCCCACCCACTCATGCCACTTTGAGCCGCCCGCCCACGTATGGTCTCGGGCGACGATAAGAAGGACCATGCAAGCCTTTAGAGCATGAGTGTTGTCCATACTGCTTCAACCTTAAACCGGAATCTGGCGTCAATTTATGTCTCGGTTTATTTTTCCGATTTTTCCGGGAATCCCTGAAGATGAGATCGTATCTTTTTAATAAGCTTACGCATGAAGACGCATTTTGGCATATGAACAAAACTGAGTATGGCCGCCTTATCACACATATAATCATCTATTTTTAGTACAGACTGTACAGCAGGCCAACTGCTTAAAAGGATTGTACCGGGCTTATAAAGCCCTATGGCCAAGAAAGCCGAGTGGAGGAAGAATTAATTTACCCGCGTTTACTCCGTCATAGATCTGAAATCTTGGGCTAGTACTAGTTAGTGTCCGTCGAGTGCATTCCGCTCTATCACTACGAACTCAGACTGCTGGTTTGCTTTGTGAAATGAAGAGGCTCTCTTACGAAATTACTATGGACTCCAACCATGGGTACTTGCTCTACAGCGGACTAATTTCTCTCCACTGTCATCTTTTCTTCAGTGAACAGAAGAACGCTTTATGGCTTGGCTCATCCCAAGGTGGGCCAATCCAACGGTTCAGGGGCAACCTGTACACGTCATACAATGTTCTAGTTTGTCATGTAGAAAACCCCCATTCTTTGCGTGGCCTGGAGCATTTGTCGTTACCCCATACAGGCAAAATTGATGAATGGAGTTAATTATCAACCTTCTACTGGTCATCTAGTGTGGATATTGCATAGATGGAGTAAACGGAATATTTTGTCAGACAATTCGTGACCAGCTCCAGAGGTTTCTCAATCTGGTTCCCAGATTTCCAGCGTTCTTCGTCTCAGCTTTATACTTCTTCTTCTTTCCGGTCTGAAATTTGCGCGATTGTCTGTCTATGGCATTTCAAGAATGGAGCATCAGAATTTCGAGGTCATAAAGTGGAGGTTGCTATTCGAATAATTCAGCTTATAAGTTTCTATATGAGGTAAAATCGAGAGCTTGTCCAACAAAAGATCGTTGTTGTGAACGCCTATGATACGTTTTGTATCCTTCATACCCGTTTACCTCTACACGTGGCCACATGGCATTTGCGGTTGGCAATTTACCCCGCTTGTCAAATTACTCTGCAGTATAAACATCCCCCCGTTATTATTTGGTTTCAGGCTAACAGATGACAGTTCTGTTTTCCAGACAAATAAACGCCCTTTGAATTTGGGATCTAGTTAGACGCCAAGTCTTCGTCACATATCGTCGGAGCTTTTTGGTCCGTAATCTTTCATCAGTGAAACATTATACCACCGTCTATCCGTTAATCGGGAGAACGCGCTCCTTACGTAGTCTCACTCTCGAAACACACCCGAATTCATCTTGGTTTACTTTAAATATGCCGCCTTATTTTATCATTTCTTTCTATCCAAAACGCACTATCTTAGAACACTGCGAAGAGGACACCAGGGAACTTGGTTATACCCTAGCAGTTGAAAAAAGGTGAGCAGCATGTATTAGATTGTTTCTATCCATCTTCTATCTAGTAAAGTTTGACTTCGCACGGAGTCGTTGCCCGTAGAACCAAAGGAACCATGGAGCAGGAACGCCGATGGCAATTCCAAGGAAACCTAGCAGAGAATTTCCCCAACCAAGACCCAATGCGTTATACATGTATGGAGCCCAGAGAGGGAAGGCGAACCCGCAAAGGGAGCGGATAAACGCAACTGCTGCCAAAGCGCTCGCAGCATAGAGGTTGTAAGCGTCGATGACATAATTTTGAACGCAAGTATAGGACATTATGAGTCCCATACAAAGAATGAATGCACCAATATCCGGCATGATCCAATGAATATGTTTTTCTGCGCTCCAGCCGTACCAAAAGAGCCCAATTGGAAGAACCCACGAAGAAACCCACATAATTGGTACACGATATTCTGGTACTCCATCACCTCCATTCTTCTCCTTTAGGTGACAGTAGATTCGGTCTAATAGGCGAGATCCAATTTGGATTCCGCCCAGGTAGCCGAGGGAAATGGCAATATAGTTCAACCCGCCAATTCCAGTAGACTCGTGATATTGTTCTGTCCAAATTGTGGGGAATGTGGTGAGAATAATGTAGAGCAGCCCATACAGGAATGCCATGTACAACGATAGAAACTGAATGATTGGTTGTGTGGCTAGCATTCTGAGGGGTCGGGCAATGCTGGTTGCAATTAATTGCAACACAGGGGTTCGATTCTTTTCGTATACATTATAATAGCGATCATCGCCGGTTTCTTTGATCATCTTCTTCGTCATGTCATGTAGAATACGAGGAGCATATGTTTCTTTCATGAGTATATATAGCCCAATCATCATGACTCCGTCGGCGATTGTGGTGGCCCAAAATGCCCAACGCCATGTGGTGTGTTCAGAAATAAATCCACCCGCGATTGGTCCAACACCAGGGCCTAATACAGGCATCAAAGAGAAAAGAGCAATTGCCTTACCTCTTTCTTCAGCTGTCCAAATGTCACCAACTATGCCACCTCCGACTGCTAGGGGTGCCGACCCTCCTAGTCCTGCAAAAAAACGAAACACGATCAGCTGTTCTTTGTTTTTTGCAAACCCGCACACCAGGTTGAATATTAAAAACACTGCGTTTGCAACTTGTATTATGGGTCGTCGGCCGTATATTTCTGATAACGGCGATAAAAACATTGGACCGATTGCATATGCCAAGATAAAGATGGAAATAGTGATCTGAGACAGAACCTCATCAGTTATATTGAATTCCTCTGAAATATGTGAAGCGGCTGGGGCTACAATAGATGATGAGGCCGGAGAAATGAAGGTAATACCAGACATCATTAAGGTCACAACCCATTTTCTACCCCTGGTCCAACATTTAGGATTCATTGGGTCATTGGGTGAAAACTCAACTTTGAACGGATCGACCGGTTCTTCTTGTCCTTTCTCTTTATCTTCTTCCATCTCTATTCATACTGTTCAGTATGAAATTGAAATCCATCTGCCAGCTTATATAAACTTTGCCAGTGTCGGGTGGTCGGCCTAACGTCCGAACTTTTTTGCATCGGTCCGAAATATCGGACCCCGAAGTTCCGATGATCCTAGATTTCTCGAGGGAACTACCGGTGGCGCATCGGTAAGTCACATATATACAATTGCAATATAACTAAACATCAGACGGTATCGATGGATACAGTTACTACAGCCACATATATACAACAGCTATCGGTGGAGCACTTCCGTATCCATGCATGGAAAAAATATTAGCACTGGCATTCTGGTGTCCCTATACGTTCATATCATATATAGGTTCGAATTCGAATTTTGTGCATGTGCACGTGGAATACATTTACTGTGCATTTGTACATGTGCTCAATTATGTATGTTATAATTAACATGCATCTACTGTTTAATTTTTTTTAATTTTTTTTAAATTATAATTAATATTGGTTCGATTATTATTAATTGTCCATATTATATATATATAAAGAAATTAAATATATATATATATTAGAAAAAAACATATATATATATAGTCAATACGATACTTGTTGTTCCCATATATATATATCTATATATGCACAAAAAATATTAGGTTTCTTTAATCCCCCCGGCCCATGGCCATGCAACTTCCTATATATATAGGGATATAGGGGTAATTTCAAACAGAATTACTCAAACGTTAACAGAATTGCTGGCATACATGTATAGAGCTTGTATGCATACAAAGAGTTGAGGTATACAAGCAGCATGCATGCACCATACGAGTACCATACTTGCAGCCGCAGGCCCTGAAGAAGAGAGGGTGGACTATAGTAGCCCACACTTTGTGTGTAACACTTGAGACCACTAACAGTGTGTTGAGGTGTATCTTTGGTAGAGTAGTATAGATTCCCGATGTCCTTTCGGATCGCGGGACTGGAACGCGACACCACAACAAGGGCTACAGACCTGATAGGGGGTCTGGAAAGGAGGCACAAGACCATGTACAATAGACAATAGACATAGAACCGTCCAAAAAAAAATTCAACTTTCCGGTTGAACACTGGCTCTGCTCTGGAACAGATATCCGGATAGAAGATCGGCAAACCGAAGGGGTGTTTCAGGGGAAGGAAGAAGTTTACCCGAAAAGGAAATCCTGGATACCGCCGCCCGGGCTTTTGAGTAACGATCAACTTAACGGCTTCATGAATTTCCTGAAGAGGAAATGCGCTTATTAGCTAGGACCTTAAACCAGTAAAGTTAGAAATGAGGAAGACCTTTATGGTTGGGCAAAAGTACCTGCTTCTGCCTCACGAGCTACGGCGGTGCCACACGCTTCAGATTTTTCTTTCCCACTTAGATCATGGGAACGCTAACTCGGGTTCTTTTTTCATTATATATATGTACATACTGCGGAGCGATGAGATAGTTGGCACCATCCAGGAGCGGAGCAAGGAAGAGGTTCTGTTTCCAACTGACCTGCAGCTTTCTACAGTTTCATGAGTTCGAGCCAGCTGCGTCCGGGTCACACGACAATCTTCTCAGGTAGGTTAATATGCGTCGATCCGGTACGCATCCCACGCTTATCGATCGTCTTTAAACCGGTGAACTGTCCCCAGGAATGAGCTAGTGTAGGAACGCATAGCCAAACAAAGGATAAAGGAAGGACCAGAGTGCTGGGGTAGCGATTCGTATCCTGCATTCCAGTCGTGGGGTACAAGGGGCCGCATGTATGTGGTTCCTTACTGTGTGGTAACTGTGCCTCGCGTTTTTATGCACCACCCGGCGTGGGTGGAGGAGAATTTGACGTCGGTGTAGACAAACCCCTGGGAAAAAAAGAAAGTTGCACAGGAAAAACAAATGCTCGTATGCAAGCCACTGGGGAAGATATGGATCGACAGCTAACTGGAGGGGTTGGCTCCCGAGTATATAAACCGCGGGATACTCCGCATGGCGAGTGGCCCGTAGGAGTTGGAAGATATGCGAAATTCCATTCTTTACGCCCTGGCCTTTGCCTCAGGAGTGTTGTGCGACGATGCTACGTTCCTTTCTCGACCCGACCTTCAACCATCCTTGCTTAACGTGACTAAGAACGATGATAGCGACAAACTGAGCGACGACTACATCTTCATTGCCCCTTGGGTCCCCGGTGAAATTCCACAGGCCCAAACACACATTGGTCCACATATTTTCACTTCCGATGGCGAACTGGTTTGGACCGGCTATGGGTATCTAGCCAACTCCATTGCCAACTTTATGCCCACGAAGTACAACGGGGAGGACGCGATGTCCTTCTACGAGGGAAATGTGGGCGACACTGGTGTTGGCTTCGGCTCGTATAGGCTCATGGACCAGAGCTTCGACATCAAAGCCAAGGTTGGCCTCAAGCAACCGTTTTTGCACGATTTCCACGAATTTCAAATGACTGGCCAACATACTGCTGCTTTTTCTACCTACCATGCTGTTCCGTACAACTTCAGTGATGTGGACGGGGCAACCGATGACAACAAATGGGTGTTTGAAAACATTGTCACTGAGATTGACGTCAACACCGACGAGGTTCTATTCCAATGGAATTCTCTAGACCATATCCACGTCAACGATTCCAAGGTTAAAGACACCCTTCAGTCTGATGGAAAGGATAGCAACAGGCCCTTCGATTACATGCACTTGAATTCCATCGAAAAGGATGAATCCGGCAACTTTCTCATTTCTTGCCGCCATCTGTGGTCTGTCTACTACATTGATGGAAAATCAGGTGAAGTCATTTGGACCCTTGGTATGAGTGATGGTGGAAGCGACTGGGAACTTGAGGACGTTGCAGAGTTTGGTTATCAGCATCATGCTCGATGGGTTGACCCCGAAGTGATTGGCAAGGACAAGGAGGATGACGTTAAATACATATCCATCTTTGACAATGGCAAGTCAGGTGCTGCTAATACCACACCGCTCCGTGAAAACCCACGGGGGATCATTCTCAAGTTGGACAGCTCTGACGGAGCCACTTCAGACAAAGACAAGATTGGAAAGGTTACACTCGTCCAAGATTTTTACCCACCTGAAGAGTCTGATCGAAGTCCTTCTCAAGGCAGTGTCCAAGTCTTGTCTAATGGCAATGTTTTCATTGGCTGGGGTTCGACACCAAAGGTCTCAGAGCACACTGTTGATGGCACCTTGATTTTTGCAGCCACTATCAATGACGGCGATCACGAGTCATACAGAGCATTCAAGGGCCCATTCAGTGGCAAGCCAAAGGATGTACCGGCCCTTGTATCTGTTTACAATGAAGAGGATGATAAGACCAAATTTTACATCTCTTGGAACGGCGCTACCGATGTAAAGAGTTGGAATCTTTACGGCGGAGACGCCGAAGACGACATGAACGAAATCAAATCTGGCATTTCCAACGATAAGTTCGAAACGACCTACGAGGCCGATGGTTACTATGCCTACACTAAAGTGGAGGCTGTTTCCAGCAATGGTTCAACGATAGACGAAGGCCATGCTCAAACCTACTTCCAGAAATAATTCTTTGGTGTGTATTGTATTTTTCCATTTTTAATTTTTTATTCCAACCTATTGATGCTTCTCGTTTGTCTGCTTTCTAATGGAGTCGTACCGGGCTTCAGAACCCAGGCCCTGGGACCCTAAGGTGTAAACCTAATTATTGGTTTGACATCCAAAACTTGGAACAAGTTTGATTGAGGGCCAATTAATAGTATCTTTGCTCTTGTTCTAGCCAGACAAATTAAATTAATTAAATAATACCTGAATTGTAATTTAAAAAGAAAGCGTCACGAGCATAAAACTGCAATTAAGAACACTAAATGAAGCGAGGGGCTTATAAGTTTGTTCACTGACGTAACTACCGTGGGTAGATGGTGTAGGTTTTTCCGCGACACAAACCAACAGTACAAAGCCGTTTAAACAAAGTTCCTGAAACACAAAAGGCCAACAAAAAGCAATTCAATACGCACTTCACATTCAGTAAGGATATCTCCTACAGTAACGTTACTATGACTACTGCTGTGAGCCTTAGTTTTTTTTTTTTTATTTTCATTATTATTATTTATTTATTGGTTCGATTTATTTGGGCTCACTTCTGTGGATGTCTCCGAAGTGAGACAGGTGGGTTTATTCAAACAAAAAAAAAAAAAAAAAAAAAAAAAAAAAAAAAAAAAAAAAAAAAAAAAAAAAAAAAAAAAAAAAAAAAAAAA